>ML806865.1:280086-294404 GCA_009831015.1 Picea engelmannii
AAAGGAGGAATTATGGATCCCCTCTTCCTCCTTGGGAGGGATCTTGAGTTCCCTAATGGAGATCTCTTGTTGCAATGATAAACTAGAAAGCAAATGGTGAAGAAATCCGAGCCTATTCCCTCAAGAGGTGAGTGGAATGGCCTATTGGAATGTTGCTAGAATGCTCCAAGGAGAAAAGGGTATTATCAAGGGAGGATTGAGGCAGCATAACAATACTATAGATATCTTAAATTCTTAGCGCACCCATGGCATCCATTTATAGCATGTCTTCAAGGAATTATTCAACTGGTTCTTGGTGTGAACAAGGGGCCCTTTAGGGCACCCTTTGGTCCTTGACCAACCCCCCCATTTGGATTCAGCTCAGATCTGAGTGTCAAATCAAGTTGGGAGTTGGTCCATAAGTTGTTGAGGGGGCGACAAGAACCATAAATGCATCATTCACAGGAGTGCATGAATTTTATTGTACACAATCACACATATGGTGCATTGTGCGCTCTACGGGCTTCTTTGGCCTACGCACTGTGCATGTGCTTCCTTTAGTGAGTTAGCGCATGTCAATTTTTGTCCAGTTGTATAGTTTTTGCCTCTTGGAAATGCATTTTTGGTGTTGTAGGTGAAATAATGGTTGTTTGGAAGTGTTGTATCTTTATAACCATTTGCATGCAATGTTGCAGATGAAATTTCAGTGATAACAGATTCCCCCTGATGTGTTAGGTTAGGAGCATACATACAGATGAAATACATCAATGTTTTTTCTACTCAGAGTACCATTGTAAGGAAGAGTTCTGATAGGAACTGCAAGAGCAATTTGTCGGAGGGAGAGGGAAATTGTGGGACCCAAATGTTTCTCTAGGGAGAGAAAAGAAAAGTTGTATAAAAATGAGGCAGGCATGCCCCATGCTCGTGTCATGTAACTCAAAATGTAAGATAGTAATTGAAGTTGTATGTTGATGTAGATAAATGCAACACCCTCCAGGGTGGTTTGATAACGAAAGATGACAATTTTTATGGTGAACATACTCTTAAAAGAGGCAAGGACGCCTGTAAAAGGTGTCAATGACTTGTAGGCATTGATGGCCTAAGAAATTCAGAGGTATTTGGATGGTATAAAACAATGGAAATAGTCACTTAGTAAGGCCCACTGTAACATGATATTGTGTTGAAGTTGAATGTTATGGGGGTCAATGACATCCGAGAGAAATGGTGGTTCTCTTTGTGGCATCTGAGACACTCATTGTAAAGGTAATGAGAGTCAAGATACTGTCACCCTTATGGAAACTCTATTGATGTCAATAGAAAGGGAGACGTGAATCCAGGAAGCAAAGGGATTCATGAAATCCACAAGATAAGATCAAGAACTAATATGGAACATGAACGAAGGCAAGATGTGGTGAGACTCAAGACTGCCCTTAGTTGGGGGTATGTTTGAAGGATGATTGGAAACAACCGTGAAACTGTATCTAGCATCAGGGGGACAACTAGACATGGGGTTAAATTGTGCCAGAGGCATGAAAAAGTGGAAAAACGTAGAGATAAAGGGTACATGGAATGTGGAATACTCGAGTTTTGTGAATGATGTCAACATGAGTAGATGGTAGTGGATGCCCCAACCAAGGGTGTTACACCTCAAAATTACTCACTTCGATAGTGTCGCAAGTGTCGTCATCACAAGTGTTGTAAGTGTCACATTGTCCATAAGTGTCGCATCTTGACTATAAGTGTTGCAAGTGTCAAAAATAGTATGCTGCCATCTTGCCTATGTCGTGCCCATAACGACATCATGAAGACACTTAAGACACCTCAAAGGATATTGTGGAAGAAGAAAAATCACTTGGAAAGGAGTACAATCCCTTTTCCATTGGAAAAATCACTTAAAAATTGATTTTTGGAGAGGAACGCTCCCCTACCCATTGTTAGGGAGCGTTGGCGCACCCTGAGTCTCTTTGGGGAGTGTTTGAGCACCCTGTGCATCCCTTTAGGGGAGTGCTACCCTCTTTTGATAAAATTATGGGTTTGTTGAGGCAAATTAGGGAAGAATCCCTCAAATCATGAACGTAGTTGGATTCGAATAGATGGTCAAGGCATGATCTTAGGGGAGATCCTCAAATGAAGGAGAGGAATCCTCAACTCATCCCAAAGATCTCTCAAGTGGTTGGACTCCTCCAAGGTTATATAAGGATGGCTTCTCATGGTGAAAGGCACAATGGATATTGGAGATGTGAAACTTATGATCTCATGAGTGAGATGCCATCAAAGCAATTAGTGGAGATTGGTTAAGCAAAGGGGTTGGACAAGGAGAACTGGAAGAGGCTGTTGCACCTGAATTCAAAGGATTGTAAGTACTTTTACTTGTTCTCATTAATATGATCAATGCTTGGCCTATTTCTTTCAAACTTGTGCTTATTCCATATGAGTTTATTTGCAGTAGATGGATCTATGATTGAGCTAATCATAATAGAGTAGGAAGTCTTTTGTACCTTTGTTTGTCTTACAGGATCTATCAAGGAGCTCAATATCGAAGCCAACCAGGACTTTACAGGGACAAACGTCGTTAATAAGGTACATATCTTTCTCCTTCTCTTTCATTTATTAGCTTGATTAGATCTAAAAGGAAGTCAATTTCCATGTTAAGCACTTTTCTGTCTTGGCCTTAAGAGTCTAGAGGCCAAGAGGGAATCCACTTGTCCGCAGGGGGATTCACCTACAACAAAAATTGGCGAATCCACTAGGGAGGAGCTCTGATTTTTGTTTCCATTCCCAGATCTTGTTTTGGCCCTTTTACCACTGATTTGACCTTCTCCATATTTTCTTGTTGACTCTTAGATTGGTTTTATTTCCTCATTATGTCATCAAGATCACCCTAATTGAATGAATTTCCTTCATTTTTTTTTATTTTTTTGGACATTTCTTTGAGTTTTTGTAGTAGAGCGCTCCCTTTCCCTTAGTACCGGGGTGTTGGCACTCCCTTACAGTGTTCCACAGAGTGTTGGAGCACTATGTGTCCCCTTATGGGAGAGCGCTACCACAATTTTTGCAAAAAATGTTCTTAAAAATTTGTTTTTTCTCAGTCTTTTTGCTGATTCATTTGCTCAGGATTCATGTTATCTTAGTGTGTCCTTGTTTGTCCCTCAAACCACCTTGTTTTATAAGGATTCATCATCTCTTGTTTGGAGTTTTTGACATTTTTCTTTACTTTTCAATAACTCTTTTTCCTTCATGATTTGAAGTCAATTTGTCGTTTTCTTCTCGTTTATCTGAATGAGTGAAAACTTTGTAAGGAGTTTCAAAGGTCTTTTGTACTTTGATTTCTTATCTTTGAGTCATCTTGTACAAACTCTGTCTCCTTCCATTTGAGTGTTTGGCTTTTTGTTTCTTGTTTGATCATAACAAGGGTGTCTTTTGGTTTATGTGAAGTTTGCTTCCAGATTGCTTAAATCTCAAAACTCTTGAAGTCTAATTAGCATAAGAAGATTTACATCTACTAGTTATCAGTCACATACAACCATTTTATCATTGCATTGGATTCCTTATTGAGGACTATTGCATGAGGTCATTTCATATTGGTGTTTGAAAGTGAAAGGAAAATCCTTCTCCTTCCCTTAATTAGACATTCATTGAAAGTGTTGTTCCAGAGTCTGTACTCAAGGCTTAGAAGTACATTGTCTAGGCATCCAAAAGTGGTAAAGGGTAGAAAGAGGAGAAACATCAACCTTCGGCAAAGGAAACTAAGGAATATTTCGGCGTTGGTGTTGTCTAGATTTCAACTGTTCCTGGATAGTTATATCATGTTCAATGGCTGCCCATGAACGTTCAAGTTCGACCCGGGTAGCAGTTGGTTTAAGAATAGTGTCGAAAAGGTTTAAGGCGGTGTGTGTTTGATTTGATAATCCGGGTTCGATATTAGGTTGCGTTGGTATAGGGACAGTAATGGAGGAACAGTAAAATAACAAAACAAACTTCAGTGATAAATTAAGTGTTGTCTCAATTTGGTCATATAAAAGAGAATTTATAATTTCAAAAAGAAACAGAGTGCATATCAAAGGCTCTTTCCCGTAACTGAGTTATATCTTAATAAAAGGTATGAGGTGGGAGAAAAACATTTAGCTATCTATAGTGTAAGTCTCTTATCAAGGGGGAATCTCACGTATAAACAGAAGAGGAAAACTATAAGAAAATAACCGATGTAGCAGAGAATATGTGTAGAATTCTGAAAATGCAGACTGGTCTTACACCCTCTGATAGCTGGTACAGAGGAAAAACAGTAAACAATTACAGGAAACCAAAATTCATTCACTATAGTAGTGGTCGTACTAAATTATAACGAAGCATTCATTAGTTAAGAATATGAAATGGAATGAAATATGAAATACGAGAAAACAAACTCATAACACAGTTTTGACGGAATTGAGAATCTTCAGATTTGCTTTGTATTAACTCTCAAATTTGTAAAAACTCTGTTACAATCAACACAAAAAGGTCCAGCCTTTTTTCTTTCTTTCTGTGGTATATTTATACAATTTTACAAATAAGATAGAATCTCAATAGTCACAATATTTCGGTTATGACAGGGAGGAGAGAAATTGCTCCATTTCTTCTTCTCTGTCTTCACTTGGTGCCAGACGTTTGTCCTCACGCGTGCTCGGTGCAAGCAACACATCTGTCAACCAGCTGAGATATCAGCCATGATGGTTCTTCTTGACAGCTGGCTTCAAATAAGTAACATTCTTGGGCTAACTGCGGCAACCTGTCTTCCATCTGTCCTTCCATGATGTCGATGGCACATAATTGCGCGTTGGGTTTAATCATGCATTTGTCTATTTGGACTATGTCCACCATAGTCATCTGGGAAATATCGGCCGAATCTCTTTCCTCTTTTTCGTTTAGATCAAGGGAGATTTTTTCCGCATTCATCTGCATCAATGTCTCGGCATTACCTCTGTTTTCAATGCCTAGTAGATCGTCGTCTATAGAATTGAAGGCCTCTTCTAGGAAATTGGTTATCTTTTTGGCTTGCTGCTTGCCTTCGGCAATGTTATGCTCCCATTCTTTTAATAGAATGTTCCCTCTGGTTTTCTCTGAAATGGTGAACCTGGGAGTACTTTCCGAAACCTTTTTGTTTGTGGCTATCACAACCTCTTGGAAGGCCACCCGAGCTACTCTGGCTTCCCTTTCTCTGACGGATAAGTTCTCTGAAACCTAGTTGACTAGCAAACAGTTGTCCCTGATCACCTCTACCTTAGCGAGAAAATTTCGCTATGCTACAGAGACTCTGCTCCGAATCTCGATCTCCTGGGATTTGAACATCCCGATGTTTATCATTCTTTTCTCAGCGATCTCCACCCTAGCCTGTAGTTGTTCGGTCAGATTCCTTTGCTGGCTCGCTTGCGTCTGACCATCCTGGACCACTAGCTATGCTTGCTCGAGCTTAGTTTTGAGCATCTCTATATCGTTTTTATAGTCCAACCTGGCCTTCTCTATTCCTACGCTCGCGTGGTATTTAATAGTCTCTGTTGATGTGGCCAATCTGGCTTCAAGGGTCCTAATGAGGCGGTTTTTTCTGTTAAGTTGGTTTTTTAAGAGCCCGACTGAAAATTGATTCGTCGAGGCATATGATCCTAGTGTCCCGGCTATTTCAGTAGCGAATTTCTCATTCTTCTTGTCCTTTCCATCAGTTATAACTTTATATTTATTGGCAATTGACTCTCCTTCCTAATAGAATTCCCTTTTTACTACTGTCTTTCTCTTCTTATCGAAGAAAAACTCATTCGGAGGTAGTTCTTTTGCCCTTATGGGCCTTAACTCTTCAATGAATATCCATCCTGCTTCGATATTTCCCTGCGTAGACTACAAGGGGGTAACTGATGTGATAGGTTCTCTGACCTTCTTCGCTGATTTTCTCGGAGTAGCAACCAGACTCTGTTTCTTTGACGGGTCAGGAGTCTTTATCTTTGTTTCCAGACTCTTAGTTTGTTCCCCTTCGTCCTGGTGTTTTCCTTGATTAGGAGTCACGTCCTTAGAGCCTTCGGCCTCTTTCTGTTTCACTTCCGATGTACTTGGACCCTCACCTCGCAACACTGCGGCGAGACAACTACATCGATGTTCCTAGAACTTCAAAACATCGGCTCTTTCCTCAGGTTCCAATGTTTGTATCTGAACCAGAATCTCGGCATAGGACCTTGCGCCTCGAAAAATGTCATCCGAGGGTGAATTCTCGTGCTCAAATCTCTTGAGCCCGCAACTGGCCAAATGATTTCTCATGACCCTTTGCAGATCGTGCTTCTTGTATTCAATGGAGACCAAATTTAGGTCTTCCAGGGCTGTCGTCTCGGCTTTGGCATGCCCAAAATCTAATAAAGAATAAGAATTCAAATGGATAGGAAAAACAACCATACCTTCTTCGAGTACCCTTTAAGTTCTTTGCTCACACCACCAATTACTATTTTCCTAGCGAGCTCACGACAAGACAACTTGTCAGGGATGAACAATGGAAACGCATGCGGAGGGACCGAAGCCCCGAAAACTCAGAGGTATGAAAATTCCACTTCCACATACCAGTCTGCTATGTTTCTCAGATTCATTACAATGTTGTCCAAGATCTTGGGTGGTGGGTGATCGAAAATAGTGACATGTAGAGGCACCATCACCCAGTTGAAAATTTTGTACACAAAATTTGCAGCTTTGTTTTCCCATAATTTTGAATGATAGATGTGTATGGGTTCATCTTCGGCTAGAGTCCAACTCCAGATAATTAATGGAAATTGTGTCATAGAACAAACGATGCCCATAATATATGCAGACATGAAGAATGAAGACACCTTTCTGTTCTCTTTCTGCGCCTGATACTCTGTGACCCGACTGGTCAAGCTATCGGACAACATTTTTGCCCAGTTGAAGGAACTTCCTTCGGCGACCCGAAACATTAGAGGCACCCACGAAAGATAAAAATGTGAGGTGTCCTCTTTCTCGTATAGCCTGCATGTCGTCATGGCAACGTACTTGTACTGTGGCTCTAAAGAGGTGATTGAATATATGCCATGGTTATCAGCTCTGAACTTCATGGTGTTCGAAACCCAATCCTTTATTAAACTAGACATGGTTTTATCATACTGTACACATTCCTTCTACTTGAACTCGTCCAAGAATTCAACGCCATATGTGTGGTCGGACGTCATGGGAAACTTATACATGGTTTGCAGATGTTCCATCCTGAAAGTCTCGATGGTGACTTTCTGCTCGTTCATGATGGTTCTGGTCGGTATGTCCACATGGTCCAATGCCCATCGGACCATGTCATAATATGGAAGCAACTATGGCCTGGCTACTACTCTGTGCATTCTGAATTGGACGACTATTTTGTATTTGGTGGTTATATCATCTTTTTCATTGTCACTGGAGTCGTCGGAATAGTCCACCAACTCTGCCTATAGAACATCCGAAATGAATAACCAATTCGGGACCGAATTGATACTTCGAAGTGAAGTATCAGAGACATTGTATGAGCCTTGTCTCGAAACCTCAACATTTGCCTTTGATGCTTTTCGTGGAGCCATGGTCGGAGATTGTGTTTTGTCTCTTCTACGATAGAAATGCATATACATACAGAAGTCAGTTGGTCAGAGATAATGTGCTCTGCGTAATATGAAACACATTTGTTATAATGAACCTCAGCTCTTATATATATTTGAAAACTCGGTACCTTTCAGAACAAGTCTGTCAAATCATATTTAGAAATAAATTTTTCCATAAATATCCGATCTTATATTTATCGATTTACCCTATTTCCTCATTAATGTCATAAATTTTGGTGGTTTAGAATGTCAGTGGCGTATGTAAAGGCCAAGGCTACCTCGTAAATCGTGCAGACATCAAATCGTGGGATATGTATTGATTTAGCTTAATTAATCTGGTTTTACCAACATTAATCAATATTTCAGTACTCGTTATATCGGGGATTTTACTTTAACATTTCGAATCTATAACAACTGAGACTGCGATGATCAATTTTGGTTAATAAAAAGGTAATCGTGATTAGGGGCTCAACTAATTTCATAATTATTATATTCGCCATATCGCGACTCGGAGCTTCAAAGATAAGTTTATGGGATATTTACATGCTGAGCTGCGAAACCGCGAGATCAAGATAACATGACTTAATTAAAAGGGAAGATAATCTTGAATTAAGTGATTAATTAATAATGTTATAAATGCATCGTGATTTTGCGAGTCAGGGTTTAAATGGTGTAACTTTCAAAAAGGACAACGCCGAGTGGCGAAAGGCTGAGAGAATCTTTTACCACGGTTAGCTTTTGTCTTTAACCTTGACATGGGTTATTCAAATAAGGACCTCATGTTCTCGGCTATCGGGGCTATGACAATAAAATTTTGGGTTTGGCGAACGCCAAGGCGCGAAACCCCAATGACGCTTAATCATGGGCTAGGGAAAACTTTACCCTCGTTACTGTCTTGAGTGAAAAATTAAAACGATTTCCCTGTTTCATGCCTCGGGACGTGTGAACTACATGACTTATAGTATCTGACCTACGAGATCCTGAAGTAGAACAAAAGAGGAAACATTTTTATGAAAGGTAGGACTCGTTTCGAGAGTATAATAATCATTGTTGCTCGCGTGATAAAGTTTTGGAGATCTCGATATCTCATAGGGAAAAATGAAAACCATATTTAGATTTCAAGCATTAAGAATGAAATTTGTGACAGGTTAGAAAAACAAGGGTGGCTCCAACATAGGCTCCAACTAGGGATCTCGCCTTCCTGTGAGGTGGGAAGAACAGTAGACCACGTGCCAATATTGGGTGAATGGAGTCAAAATCTCAATCAGGCGAAAAGGTTCCTGAGAATAGGGTATCGAAGGGGGAAAGAGACTTCATTCTTTACCTTGAAAATCTTTTTCAAAATCAGATACTCTTTTTAAACATAGTTGTAGTCCCTTTCACAATTTTCCCTTTCCCGCTACTAAATTTAGGTGTGTTTTAAGACAATCGAAACAGTCCTAGGAGACCCAATAGATCTTGCGGTTATCGGCTTGCATCAAAAGAATAAGATTATATGTTTTTAATTGGGGAGTCTTGTTTGAATTTGGGATGTGGATCAGGTTTTAAAAAGCATTGGTTACTAGAGTAGAGTGATATTCATGTATAACAGCCTTATAGATATCTCAGACATTGCTTCACTACCAACGAGCCTATTCGGTACCCCGGTGAAGTTATCTGGCCCCTTTTTACTGAATTTCCTTTCACCACTTCGGAATATATTTATGCATTTAAATGCTGAGACGAGGGAAATCATTTTTGAATTTCCTTTTGTCGTCTCTCGGACTTGGTGGGGGCAATCATTTCTGAATTTCCTTTCACCACCTGTCTTATAATTTGCTTTTTAGAGTGAGAAGATGGGGGCAATCAGTTTGTGTCAGGGCTAATATCTGTGTAATATTTTTCATTATAGGTTTGTCAACTTACTTTGATTACTCGGTACCAACCTTCCCTTGACCTTCACAACATCTTCGTTCTTAGGGAGAAAAAGGAAAATAACTTTTTAAGGGCATTCTGTTTGAGAAAGCTTCAATCCTATGATGCCGTTAAAAAACCTAAGAAAGTTAGGATCACTCTAAGCGTTCCTTCGCTTAGAACGGGATTGAGTAGTTGTGAAGAACCGCTTTCTTTCCACAATCTGCTTTGAAGCTTACGAGGTTGAAAACGAAACACTCTTATCCCTTCGTATATGAAACGAAAAGATGGTGCCCTTTTTTTTAAAGGTAAACCCGAGGATAGAAAGGATGCCAGGTAGCGACTTAATGACTGAAAATATAGAGGTCAAACAATTCAAAACTGACTCTTGTAAATGTTTTCGGGGATACTTTATTTTGACTGATTGTTTTTAGATTGGGTGAATCGTTTTAAATTATCTTAATTTTTTCAAAGATTACTAAACCAAAAAACAACTCTGTTATTTATCAGTTCAGTTGATGTTGCAATTTGAATGGCGTTACCTCGGTTTTCTTTAAAAGTCCTTTATAACATGTCTTTTGAGAAATCTCATCTTTACCTTTTCATTTCACTTTCTTTGCGCAATATGAAATTACTTTAGGTATCACCTGTTTATGCCGATTTTATTTCTGACACTGACTTTCAGTTTACTTCTCCTTCTTGTTTCGTATGCAGTTGGAATCCTATAAAAGACAAATACGAATCTTATCGGAAAGGTGTCGAAATTTCATGAACGAAAAAAAGAAAAGAAAATCAAAAAGCAATGTTTAAATGAAAATACATGTATGTACACAAAATATATATAATAAAATTTATTTATTTATTATTTTATTTTATTTTTTAATCTGTCAACTGTTAAGTCATGTAATGCTTCAGATATCGCCCGTTGACAGGGGCGTTGAGAAATTATCCGTCTAAATTTTCCAGTAGGAAATAATTTTTTCCTTCTAGAGCCGAGACCCTGAATAGTCCATACCAGAGGTGGTCAAATTTACCATGTTTTTCTGCTTCTTCCTTCCTTGCATCCCATATTAACACTAAATCACCTGGGAGGAATTCTCTGTCCTTTTCTTTGCGGCCGAAAAATGCCTTCATGTCATCTTGGTACTTCTGCATCTTTTCATCAACTTCGACTCTATGTTGTTCAACCTCGATCAGCTGATTAATTCTCCTGGTTACATGGTTGGGTTCTTCATTTTGATCTTACCATAACTTCATCACTGGTAGCGCTAGGTTTATAGGTAGAACAACATCTGTCCCATAGACCATTTGGAAAGGTGAATTGCCGATAGACCTTTTAGTGCTTATGCGGTTTGTCCACAATGCATATTTTAGGTGTACATGACAAGACCTTTTATTTTCATCCAATACTTTCTTAATTATATTTACCAGGATCTTGTTAGAATATTTGGTCAATCCGTTCCCCTAGGGGTAATATGTTGTGGAATGGCCAAGAACAATGTTATACTTGTGACAGAAGTTGATCATAGCCATAGATTTAAAGACCTGGGCATTGTCAGTAACTATCTTTCGGGGACAACCGAATCTTGACAAAATATTGTCTTCTAAGAAATCAATTACCACCGAGTCTGTTTCCCTTTTGGTTGGAATGGCTTCCACCCACTTAGTAAAATAATCTGTAGTTGTTAAGATCCACTTGTGTTGAGCACTGGAATGGGGATTAATCTCTCCTATCAAGTCTAGACCCCATTGCTAAAATGGGGCTTCAGCTTTGAATGGAACTAGAGGCAGTGTCGGGAGCTTTTGTTTACCTGCGAATAGTTGACAAGGGTTTGATGCAGGAGCATCTCCCACATCAAGAGAGCCAACACGAAAGTGGAGGACAGCTGGACAAACCAACACAAATTTTGAAAACAACTTTGGAATTGGTGCGCGATCTTAAATGAACCATTAAGATGAGGAGCACTTTGTATATTGTAAATGGACCTTGAGTGGATAGCTCTTGTCCTTAGTAGATAGACGACATTTAAAATAGTTAATGCAGGTAGATAGAAATTTAATTCTAGACTTAGACAGTTTAGGAGCTGGAGGGAAAACGGATATAGACACCCTCATTGTATCATTGTAACATTATTCAGGAATAGTTGAATCCAGGAAGAGGAAGAGCATGCAGAGAGCTGTGTAAAGAACACCCATGTACTGATATTTGAATTAATAGAAGATTTTGATTCAAATTCATGGTTTTGTGTTTATTCTCTGTGTATTGATGAGGATATTCTCATGAATGTTTGCTTCCAGTTATACGTTTTCTTTGACATGCTGTGTATATGATTTCATGTCTGAATTTAAGTCTGGAAGAGTGAGGAAATGAGTTTCAATTGCTTCTCTATCTGAGCAAGGATTCCTACAAGGAGTGCAGTCGAAAACGTCTGCAAGGAGTGCATTGACGGAGGCTCAGGTGGTTTAAATCTTGTTCTCGTTCATCCAGAAGTGAAATTGGGTTATAGGAGCTGTGCAAGGAGTGTGCAGGCCAAGGAAGGGTCTCAGGGTTGCGAACCCGAGAGAAGGGATTAAGACTGCTACTGCAGACGTGTGCAGAGTTGAGGAGCTTCAACACTTAGATGTGGTTGAAGGTTTGCCGCAAGGAGTGCATGCAAAGAAGTTTTATTTCTAAAGACTTAAAGCTATGGGAAAAGCTCAGGAAGGAGAGGCCTTCAGTTTTTTGAAGAACAACGAGAACAAGTTGTGATTTGAAGTTCGAGGGAAGTGTCGCAATTTTTCGAGTAGGCGAACGAGTTCCGTGGAAAGGAACACTTAGTCCTTTCGCAGATTTCATTGGGAAGGAACGGACGGTCAGTATTCTCCGAGGAGAATCCACGAATTTCCATGGGTCGTCATATCTTGTTTATGTGCAGGGGAAATACAGTGGTGTATTCCCGAAGTTTTAAGCTCAGGACAGATAGAGCGATGATCCAAGTCATCCAGAACTATTGGATCTACACGTATATTGTGTATCGGGGTTTCGTAGATCGAACCTCCAAAGTATTGCAACAGAAATTGCGATATCGCGATCCATGATATCCCGACAGAATCAGAACCGTCCATCAATTAGGGCATGTGTCAGAAAATCCAAAGAAGTCGGGGTGTGGAGCATCGAAGATTTCAGAGACTGGATACTCTTGCATCTTGGAATCGTGAAACGCGATATCCCAATGGGAGAGCTGTGTGGGACCACAAGAGTCAGAGTGGAAGACAAGTGGCATAAGTCATCGGGATTTCACAGTGAGAAGTTCCAAGACATTGACATCAGGATTCGCGATCCCACGAAGTCCGAAATCCCGATAGAAGTGACGGGAAGTGGAGAAGTCAACTCGCACGTGTGCGTCAGAGTTTCGGCATATCGGGCATTGGGAGTCGGTAAGACAAGTTGCTTTGTATTGCGAGTACCAAAATCATGATAGGGAAAATTATGATAGAGGAAAGAGAAGGTCAGTGTTGACTTGCATCGGGGTTCGGGGTTTTGAGAATCCAAAACCACACGACCGCAAGACTCGCAAAACTGCGAAGTCCGATTTCCCGATCATTAAGGGAGATCTTTTGGAGAACTACTGTGGGTGTGGAAAATTCTCGATAGGGAATTAGAAGAGATCTTCAATTATTCAAGCCAAGGAAGAAGAGGATCCTGTGAGTGGACGTGCCCTGGGGAGCGCGACTACGTCAGGGTTGCAGGCACGCACTTTGGCATTGACGTCCGAAAAGAGTTTTGGCCAGTAGTACCTAGCCCTCAATATCTTGTAAGCTATAGCTCTCCATGCGTGATGCCCCCCACAGACTCCCTCATGAAATTCATCTATAACCCGCTGAGTTTTCGATTCGACTAAACAGACTAACAGGAAACCGAGTGGATCTTTCCAATATAGTTGACTTTTGGCGATACAATATTTAACTTGATGGAGTTTTAAAGTTCTGGCTTTGGATTTTGATAGCTCATTTGGGCATTTTAGAGTTAGCAGGTATGACACTATGTCTCTGTACCAGCCTGATGATAAGAACTTCTCTTCGATCTTGTTTGGACTTGTTTCCTCATTCAACTCATTTAGGTTCGTGTCTTCATCGCCTTCTTGCAGGCAATTGATATCTAGGGCTCTGAAATTCGACTCAGCTAAGAGTTTGGCCAGGCCTTTCCCTTTTATCAATTTGGTCGGTTTGACTTCCAGATCAAATTATTGGATTTTGGCAAGCCATCGGCCTCTTTTTCCGTCGATGTCTCACTGTACCAATATATCTTTCACAGAACTGGTAGGCACGTAAGCGATTATCTTTGAATGTAGCACATAAGTTCTGAATGCCTTTAATGCTTTTACCATTGCATACGCCTATTTTTCTATTATGTCATACTTCAGTTTTGCATCTCTAAGGCTCTTGCTAAAAAATCCGATTGGTTGTTCGAATCCTTCTTCATTATTTTGTAGGAGCACCGCAGCGATAGTATGTTCAGAGGCAAATGAGAAAATAAGAAAATCTTTTAGATAGTCTGGGCTTGCTAACACAGGTGCCTCGCTTATGACTTTTTTAATATGTGCGAACGATGCTCTAGCCTCGATCGTCCAATTTACTCCGTTGTCCTTCTTCAACATACCTGTGATCAATTTTACGATCTCAGCGAAATTTGGGATAAACCTTCTTAAAAAAATTATTCTTCCTAATAAAGATTGAATCTCTTTTACATTTATGGGAATATTTATAGTATCTATTGCTTCAATCCTCTTAGGATCAATCCTGATTCCATCCCTAGATACGATATGGCCCAAAAGATTACCTTCCCGCATGGCGAAATGTGATTTATTTGGGTTTAAA
>ML806865.1:305857-317786 GCA_009831015.1 Picea engelmannii
CCTTGAAAAATGTCATCCGAAGGTGAATTCTCGTGCTCAAATCTCTTGATCCCGCAACTGGCCAAATGATTTCTCACGAACCTTTGTAGATCGTGCTTCTTATATTCAATGGAGACCAAATTTAGGTCTTCCAGGGCTGCCGCCTCGGCTTTGGCATGCCCGAAATCTAATAAAGAATAAGAATTCAAATGGATAGGAAAAAACGACCATACCTTCTTCGAGTACCCTTTAAGTTCTTTTTTCACACCACCAATTATTGTTTTCCTAGCGACCTCACGACAAGCCAACTTGTCAGGGATGAACAATGGCAACGCATGCGGAGGGACCGAAGCCCCGAAAAATCAGAGGTATGAAAATTCCACTTCCACATACCAGTCTGCTATGTTTCTCAGATTCATTACTATGATGTCCAAGATCCTGGGTGGTGGGTGACCGAAAATAGTGACATGTAGAGGCACCATCACCCAGTTGAAAATTTCGTACACGAAATTTGCAGATTTGTTTTCCCATAATTTTGAATGATAGACGTGTATGGGTTTGTCTTCGGCTGGAGTCCAAATCCAACTCATTAATGGAAATGGTGTCATAGAAAAAATGACGTCCATAATATATGCAGACATGAAGAATGAAGACACATTTCCATTCTCTTTCTGCACCCGATACTCTGTGACCCGACTGGTCAAGCTATCGGAAAACATTTTTACCCAGTTGAAGGAACTGTCTTTGGCGACCTGAAACATTAGAGGCACCCACGAAATATAAAAATGTGAGGTGTCCTCTTTCCTGTATAGCCTGCATGTCATGATGGAAATGTACTTGTACTGTGGCTCTAAAGAGGCGATTGAATATATGCCATGGGTATCAGCTTTGAACTTCGCGGTGTTCAAAACCCAATCCTTTATTAAACTGGACATGGTTTTATCATACTGTAAGCATTCCTTCTGCTTGAACTCGTCCAATAATTCAGTGCCATATGTGTGGCCATATGTTTCGGCCTGAAAGTCTCGATTATGACTTTTTTCTCGTTCATGATGGTTCTGGTCGGTATGACCACATGGTCCAATTCCCATTGAACCATGCCATAATATGGAAGCAACCGTGGCCTGGTTGTTACTCTATGCATTCCAGATTGGACGACTATTTTTTATTTGGTGGTTATATCATCTTTTTCGTTGTCACTAGAGTCGTCAGAATAGTCCACCAACTCTACCTGTAGAACATCTGAAACGAATGACCAATTCGGGGCCAAATTAATACTTCGAGGTGAAGTATCAGAGACATTGTCTGAGCCTTGTCTTGAAACCTCAACATTTTCTTTTGATGCTTTTCGCGGAGCCATGGCCGGAGATTTTGTTTTGGCTCTTTTGCAATAGAAATGCATATACATACAGAAGTCAGCTGATCAGAGATAATGTGCTTTGCGTAATATGAAATGAATTTTTTATAATGAAACTTAGCTCTTATATAAATTTGAAAACTCGGTACCTTTCGGAACAAGTCTGTCAAATCACATTTAGAAATAAATTTTTCCATAAAAATATGATCTTATATTTATTGATTTACCCTATTTCCTCATTAATGTCATAAATTTTGGCGGTTTATAACGTCAGTGGCGTATGGAAAGGCCAAGTCTACCTCGTAAATTGTGTAGACATCAAATCGTGGGATATGTATTGATTTAGCTTAATTAATCTGGTTTTACCAACGTTAATCAATATTTCGGTACTCGTTATATCGGGTATTTTACTTTAACATTTTGAATCTCTAACACCCGAGACTGCGATGATCGGTTTTGGTTAATAAAAAGGTAATCGCAATTAGGGGCTCAATTAATTTCATAATTATTATATTCTCCATATTGCGACTCGGAGCTTCGAAGATAAGTTTCTGGGATATTTACATGCTGAGCTGCAAAACCGCGAGATCATGATAACATGACTTAATTAAAAGGGAAGATAATCTTGAATTAAATGATTAATTAATCACGTTATAACTGCATCGTGATTTCGCGAGTCGGGGTTTAAACGGTGTAACTTTCAAAAAGGACAACGCCGAGTGGCGAAAGGCCGAGAGAATCTTTTACCACGGTTAGCTTTTGTCTTTAACCTTGACATGGGTTATTCAAATAAGGACCTCTTGTTCTCGGCTATCATGGCTATGACAATAAAATTTTGGGTTTGGCTAACACCGAGGCGTGAAACCCTGATGACACTTAATCATGGGTTAGGGAAAACTTTACCCTCGTTACTATCTTGAGTGAAAAATTAAAATGATTTCGTTGTTTCGTGGCTCGGGACGTGTGAACTACATGACTTATAGTATCTGACCTACGAGATCCCGAAGTAGAACAAAAGAGGAAACATTTTTACAAAAGGTAGGACTTGTTTCGAGAGTATAATAATCATCGTCGCTCGCATGATAAATTTTCGGAGATCTCGATATCTCAGAGGGAAAAATGAAAACCATCTTTAGATTTCAAGCATTAAGAATGAAATTTGTGATGGGTTAGAAAAACAAGGGTGGCTCCAACAGAAAGAAAAGATTGTTTATCATTTCTTATGCATGTTGTGGGAACTGAGTCATAATATCATCAGTATTCACTCTCATACACCTCTAAGTAAACAACAACCACTAAAATCAACACTTAACTAAAATTTATCAGACTTTTTACATCTTTGTTAGAAAACCTACATTAGTTTAAGGTGTAGGGATTTGGAATAGGTTGAAAGGATAACTTTCCAAAGATATCAAACAAACTTAGCATCTTGCGATAGGTAGAGAAAATCCAATTGTCGTATAGGCTTTATGGGATCCCCCTCTCACATAGGGGTTATGCATGAGGTCACATTCGGGTGAGTTACCGATATTATCCCTCTGTGGTTCAATTGTTTGTAGTGGTCGGATTGTATATTGGGGGTCACTTGAAGGTATACCCACGATTATGTGTGGGAGCCTCTTGAGTTGATTTAAGACTTGTTATCCTACCCATACGTTCGGATCAAACTGTCGACTGTACCCACCCAGGGGCTGACTACGAATTGGTGACCTTAGTAGCTATAATCTTTAGGGTCTCACACGAGGTGACGGTGAAGGGAAGTCTCATTGTACCTCGAACAAACATTGGTCAAACTCACTCGAGCTCCTTGGAGGGTAAATCGAAAATTACAGCATGGAAGCTTGCACCAAGGTGTAAGTCTGTTAAGTAGGTCGCCAACATAAATGATCCACCCACTCTATCCTCGCCTCTTCCTATTTTGATCTCACAATGTTGGATTTCATCACCGACTAGTGGTTTCATTATGGGAAGGTTTTTTTGATTGTTTTCTTCTCAAATTCATAGCATGTGTTGGTTGTGTTACTTAGTGGACCTTAGGTCGATTCAGTGTTAATGGCATCCAATCTTGAGAGTACCAATGGAGGAACCCCTTCTCCTGGGGAACCTTATACCTTTCCTTGTTTTGGAAACTTTGGTCCTCCATACA
The DNA here is from genome assembly GCA_009831015.1 of Picea engelmannii. NCBI lineage: Eukaryota > Viridiplantae > Streptophyta > Pinopsida > Pinales > Pinaceae > Picea > Picea engelmannii. The sequence continues at coordinate 309,340 of ML806865.1, forward strand.
TTGCCACACTAAGTCTTCAGGACTCACCATCGGATTACTGGTTTGGTTGTTCCCCACTCCGGTGATCTCAAATCCTCCCAATGTTTCAACTACACCGAATACTTTATATGTCAGTACACCACCCACACATCAACCTCATGTTGGATTTTCACCTTCTTCTCCTATTAAGTCTCCTTCCCTTTCTCCTTCTTCGTCTAGTTAAATCTCTAAATCAAGTAGCTACGTTGATTAGAAGAAGAAGAAATATAAAGAGAAGAAGAAGAAGAGCCCTAAAAGGACCAAGGCTCCAACAACATCAGATGTTGAATCCAAGAAACCAGTTACTGTTAATAGTACTGGGAGTGTTGATGAGGTCAACAAGATTAAAATGAAGAATCTGAAACCTAAATTCCCTTGCAGTCTTTGTAAGGGTGACCACTTTCTAAGGGATTGCCTTTGTATTCCCAAGGTCTTAGAAATGTGGTCCTCCATGTCATCGGCCTCTGTCAGTCATGTCAATGATACCCCATCAACTAGTGACGTTAAGGTTGGTAAGAAAAAGACAATTGTCAAATTTCCTTGTATGTTATGCAAAGGTGATCATTATTCTCACCTTTGTCCTCGTATGAACAAGGCTTCTTCTCTTTTGGAAAAAATTCAACTTCCAAAAGGTTATCATAAGATTTCCCCCAACCCATCGTTAGTTCATGGACTGGTCAATCTGGTTCCATCTCTGGTCAGTCCAGTTGATCAGGTGGTCAATCTAGTTTCCTCCTCGATTGAACCAAAAACCCAAGTAGTTGATCCAGTTCCATCATCGATCAACCCTACTCTTCATCAAAAGAGTGTAACCCAAGTAGTTGATCTGTTTTCATCCTCAGTCGACCCCACTCTCCCATTAGAGAGTGACACCAAAGTGGTCAATCCGTTTCCACCCGTCGACCCCATTCTCCCCTTGGAGAATGAAACCCAAGTGGTCTATTCGGTTTTGTCATCGGTCGATCCCACTCCTCCTTTGATGAGTGCCAAAGTGGTTGATCCAATCCCTTCCTCTGTCAGTCCCACCCTTCATCCGAAGAGTGCTAAAGTGGTTGATCTGATCCCATCATCGGTCAATCCCACTCTTCCTCTGAAGAGTTCTTACGTGGTCGATTTCATCCCATCATCGGTCGATCCTACTCTCCCTCTAGAGAGTAAACCCGATACTACCCATGTTTTTATCGTTGATATAGAATCTACAGTGCTGGGGGGAATTCCTCATTCTCCCGCAAAACCCCCTCCAAGAAATGAGGCCATCCTTTTTGATTGGGGTGTGCTAACTGGACTGAGTCTTCCCTCTCACATTACTTTCCATATTACACTACAGGTTTGTGGTAGATATGTTCCTCAAACGTTGATAGATGAAGGTGTGTCCGTTAGTATTTTGTCCTCTATTGCTTGGCATGCTTTGGGTTGTCCTCAGCTTGTGCTGGTTACACACAATCTGTTATCTTTTAACATAAGAACTAGTCAACCTTTAGGGACCCTTCCTTAGTTTCTGGTAACTTTGGGAGGGAAAACTGTCTTTATTGATGTCATGGTAGTACGAGACCCCTTGGATTTCTCTTTACTCCTTGGGAGGGATTATGTCTATTCCATGAAATCTATTGTATCCACTCTTTTTCATGTGATATCTTTCCCTCACGATGGAAGAGTTGTAACTATTGATCAACTTTCATTCATCGGTCTTGACTAGATTACCTCCCTGAATGGTTCTTATATGATGACAGTATCACTCCCGCCACATGTTAATTATATGACATTGTCTCCCATGAATTCAACTTCCGATGATTTGGATCCGGTAGTTGACATGGTGATCTCTATGGTAGGGTTATGGGAGCCTGTTCTCCTTACTCCTATTGCAACTCTCAACATGTGTTTCTTACAGAGTGATTTTCTTCCATCCAGGGAAGATATCTTGGAATCCATGACCGATTTTTGTCCCTTGACATGGTATCCTTCCAGAGCATTATTCTCTTGGAATCCACGATTAATAAGATTTCACGAGCATAGTTTCTCTCTTATGTGGAAATCTTGTTAAAAAATGAAACAGAGGTCACGAGCATAGTTTATTTTCTCTGTCGCAAGCTCGTTAAAAAATGAAACAAACGTCTTGAGCATAGTTTTCCTCTCTGTAGCAAGATAGTTAAAAAATGAAACAACAAGATGGGCATTAAACCCAGAGCCCCAAGCATAGTTATTTTTCTGTCTCAAGCTCGTTAAAAAATGAAACAATCACCTCTCTTGAACCTTCATTTCATCCAACCTTATCATTTTTCTCCATCTCGTAGAGAAATTGGTGACAACCTCAAAGTTGGTGAATGAACTGAATCTTGGAGAGCATGTCTCCAGTCTTTGATGATCATTTTGGAGTTAAGCCACTAGATTTCAATCTGGGGGCATACCAAGCTTAGTCTTTGTTCTTTCTCATGCTCGTAAATACATGAGAATGCATCCGGGTAAGATTTTATCTCTTTTTCGGACCTGCATGGATATATGAAAAAGGAATCCCCTGGAGTCGTCTTTGAATTCTCTAAACATGAAAAGATTGTCGAGTGATCTTGCTTCCTTTCCCACTCGTTAAAAGGTTTGAAAGGGCGTCTTTCGAGTGATAGTTTATCTCTTTTTTGGCCTCGTAAGACTAATATTACGAAAAAGGACAACATTGGAGTCGTCTTTAAGTTGTTTTCAGACTCTCTAAATATGAAAAACCACCAAATTTACCTTATCTGGACTCGTTAAATGATCATACATTGAAGGGCCCATACGAGACCGAACCCTTACTTCTTCCAGTTCGTTAAATAAAGGAAGAGGGACTTACCGAAGGTGAGTCATATCAAGCATGTGTTACCCTCCTCGCACTCGTTAAATTAAAAAGAGGTACTCGTCTATCTGGATGGGGGAAAAATTGAAGGAAGCAAGCCAAGCAGTTTTTGATAACACTACAAGTAACTCTTACGGTCGCCCTTGAACACAAGACTTTGTCTTTGCACACATTTTAATCCACCAAACCTCTGCATTGAGCTAACTCTCTAAGTTTATTTTACTCCTTTGGGTCACCTAACGAAAGTCACATCATCCACTGCATTATCAAGTTTTGGTCCATGTCACGTTTCTCTTGTCGTGCCTCAGTGTTCAAGGGAAGTATCTGCCTAGAGAGTCAGCCATCACAAATATCCTGTTTCAATACCCATGTCAGTCCATGTTCATTTGATATACCAATTACATCTCTGTGTTAGTTTCATGTCATTGATGGGGGATACATCAAGGCCCTCCTTCGATGAGTCTATTCCTGTCGACTTCAACACATTATCCAAGAACTAGACTTAGAAACTAGTTAGTACCTTGGGACCTGCATGCCTCAATGGAAGGCCTCCTTGTGTCCGATAGTGGGTTTACATCATTGATCTCTTATTGTATGATTCCATGTATTTTCGACTTCAGCTCATCTATTCACATTCGTCAGAATGTACTAGAGTACCTTGGGAATCATTGAAATCAATGGTGATTTCCCTTGCACTTGTTAACGATTTACATCATTGACCGGTAATCAAGTGGTTTCTTCCATGTTCGACATCAAGACATCTATTCACATGGTTATATTCGTACAACATCAGGATCAGTAAGAAGACCCTGGGTTGAGTTTTCACTCTTATGTATACTTTGCCCAGGTTGCGAAGGAGTTCTTTTGAACTATGACACATATATTGTTACATAGATCCACTTTGTATTGGTCGTGGCTATGTCTTGTCATCTCATAGATCCACTGTGTATTCTTCGTGGCTACGATCAGTTCAGGTCATAAGGATTTTAGATCCACATTATATCCGCAGTGGCTATACCACTTTGTCAATATAATTATGGATCCACAATGTATTTGAAGGCGGCCATACCTAAGAAGTCTTTATCACTCAAGCATAGGTATGTCTTCCTTGGGTTTTGAAACATGTCATAACATTTGTTTGATGGTTGTGTGTAACTTTTTCCAGTTTCTCTGTGTCCATACCCTTGCTTGAAAAGTCTAGAAAGTACTTCAGTCATCATCGTCTTCTAACTTCATACTTTGGGGGGCAATCTATTACACCTCAAAATTATTCACTTCGATAGTGTCACAAGTGTCATCATTACGAGTGTTGTAAGTGTCGCATCTTGTCTGCAAGTGTCGCATATTGACTATAAGTGTTGCAAGTGTCAAAAATAGTATGTTTCCATCTTGCCTATGTCGTGCCCATAACGACATCATGAAGACACCTAAGACACCTCAAAGGATAGTGTGGAAGAAGAAAAATCACTTGGCAAGAAGTACAATGCCTTTTCCATTGGAAAAATCACTTAAAATTTGATCTTTGGAGAGGAGCACTCCCCTACCCACTGTTAGGGAGCGTTGGCACACCCTGAGCCTCTTTGGGGAGTGTTTGAGCACCCTGTGCACCCGTTTAGGGGAGCGCTACCCTCTTCTGAGAAAATTTTGGGTTTGTTGAGGCAAATTAGGGAAGAATCCCTCAAATCCTGAAGGTAGTTGGATTCGAATAGATTGTCATGGCATGATCTTAGGGGAGATCCTCAACTGAAGGAGAGGAATCCTAAACTCATCCTAAAGATCTTTCAAGTGGTTGGACTCCTCCAAGGTTATATAAGGATGCCTTCTCACGGTGAGAGGCACAATGGAGATTGGATATGTGAAACTTATGATCTCATGAGTGATATGCCATCAAAGAAATCAGTGGAGATTGATTGAGAAAAGGGTTTGGACAAGGAGAACTGGAAGAGGTTGTTGCACCTTCATTCAAAGGATTGTAAGTAATTTTACTTGTTCTCATTAATATAATCAATGCTTGGCCTATTTCTTTCAAACTTGTGCTTGCTCCATATGAGTTTGTCTGTAGTAGATGGATCTATGATTGAGTTAATCTCAGTAGAGTAGGAAGTATTTTGTACCTTTGTTTGTCATACAGGATCTATCAAGGAGCTTAAGATCAAATCTCAACGAAGACTTTACAGGGACAAACGTCGTTAATAAGGTACATATCTTTATCCTTATATTTCTTTTATTAGCTTGATTAGATCTAAAAGGAAGTCAGTGTCCATGTTAAGCACTTTTTTGTCTTGGCCTTAGGAGTCTAGAGGCCAAGAGGGAATCCACTTGTCTACAGGGAGATTCACCTAAAACAAAGGGATACATGGGTTGCGTGGCCAGAAAAAGAAGGTTGTCAAGGGTGACGACAAAAATCTAAGTAAATGTTGGAAACAAAGGCATTTTACAATTACCAAATAAATAAAGAATAATTTGGGATGAGTGTACAGATACAGAAATAGGTGCTCCAGTGCAAGATGGATTGGCCCGTGAGGGCACAAGTTGTGTGGAGAACTGGTGGATGGTGGGGGCCCCATGGGTGGGTTTTTCTATGAAGTAAATGAATGGAGGAAAATATGAAGATGGGCAAATTGATTGTGGATGAAATGAAGGGTTAATGATACTACGGAGGTGGAGTCAAAATAAAACTGAGATGAGATAACCTGGGAGTCCATTGGGAAAGGTAGCAAAATGATGAGAAGGAGTATGTGGTTGAATCTCAAAAATGCGTAAGACTATCAGGACTCCCATCCCTAGGGGGTGAAAACAACATGAGTGTTAAAGTGTCGAGGGGGACTATGAATGGGACAACTCATGTGGGGGACAGCGCTACTGGGTGACAATACCAAAATGCATCATAGGTGACAATACTGTAGAGCTGGATTTAGGGACCCTAAAGGTGAATATTGGAGGGTGTGACTGGAGATGCAATGGATATTCAGAGGGAATGACTACATTCCAGTGTCGATCATATACCTAAAGGGGCTGCGCTAATTTTTGATGACCAAGTACCTACACACATTAAAACCAAATACCCGATGTGAACAATATCTGAAGATAGAGAACATATAACAATTATTTGATAATTTTGAACATGATCATGCGTACCTAGACGTGATGTGAGAAAAAGGCTCCCCCGGGGCCGAGTGCAGATGGTGACCTGGGGAATGTGACTATGTAGGTGGCAGGAGCCTAATCCCGTGGCTGAAGACAGATCAGAAAGCAAAGACTCTGAGCTCCTGTAACTGAGTGTGGAAGTTTGGAAAAAGGGACTATATATGGCTATGGGGCCCATAATGCCACCACATTTGTACCTACTTCTATAGTGAATTGACGAGAGTATTTGGAGGAGTTTTTAATATTACGGGAGTTCAAGCCAACCAATCCAGGATTTGTGAGAGTCAAGTTGGTGGTCCTATCCTCTTGTACAATAGATAGTTTCTATTTTTGGGTAGGGGTCGTATGGATGTTCATACTAGGGTATTTTTTGGGAGTGGGCCCACTAATGCGTGGGGGGAAGAAAGATATCCACACAGAGATGCATGGGTATAATTCTATCTCTCATGCATGATGTGCGACTATGTTGGACACAACCATGCATGGGGGCATGTAGGTGGGAAAAATAGCCACGCATGGGATGCGCTCCTGTTGGAATTACAATTGGGCATTGTGCATAGTTGTTTCTCAGGTAGTTGCGCATCAGTGTGTAGCTATGTAGAGAACAAGTGTGCATGGGTGCACACCTATGGGGGTGATAGTTTTGCATTGATACATAGTTGTCTCTCTTACATCTGTGCATTGATGCACAACTATGTGAAGAATAGGCGCATGTATGTGCACGCATGTGGGGGTAAAAACCACACACTGGAGGCGAAGCTAAGGGGTTTTGAAAGTTTGAATTTTTTGAATATTATGGATAAATGATGAGTGTTGACCAAGAGTTTGTGTGTGAATGTAGGTGATCAGTTTATCATGCAAATCCACTGGAGGGAGAGAGACTGGGAGCACCTCCAGGAGGCAGTGAGAGAGGAGCCTGGTGTTCGGAGGCACTTGGTAGCTTGTGGCCTGCTCAAGTTCTTCGATTGATCACTGATACGGTTGTAGGAGTACCTACTCTAGTATTTGATATCGATGTGGAGCATTGATTTGTAGTGCTTTGTTGTGAGGGGACAAAAAATGACACTCTTAGTTGTTGAGGATGTTTACTTCTTGACGGAGCTCCCCTTTTAGGGAATGGCCCTACCTTCTGACCCCTAGCTATCGGGGGGATGTGCGACTGATAAACGTGTCCTGACACTACTATATCGGCTCGAACCCGATTTCAGGGTCGGTTTTCTAGATTGAGGTGATGGACGATCTTTTGCACCAGTGCATCGCGACCATGGTGGTGAGTATCTATGGATCCTTAGTGACTCAATAGATATTTGGAGATCAGCTGAGGATTATGGAGAGGGTCCTTGATGGGGAATTTTTTCTTGGGGGTTGATGTTGCATTCTAGGATGATGGGTCAAATTCACTAGTGTCGGACCACCGACTCTGGTGATTTTTCCTTTGGATCCTTCCTGGTAGCATGGTTTTTGGAGAGGGTGTCAATGTTGTGCCCAAGGGTTTTGTTGCCACCTGCAGGGACGCAGGAGCTACGATTGATGTGGTGGGCTCATTTTTTGGTAAGACATGGAGGGGGAGAGGGTGGCCACTACTTTACGACCACGTTGGCATGTGTGTGGTGTCACATACCACATATTATGTTGTGATTTCCATATGGTGGGATGGATTTTTGGCACGACCCAGACATGGAGTTTCCTCCTGGAGAGGTTTGGGACTAGAGAGGTATGTTGGTGTATTTATGTTTGGTGATTTTGATAGTGTACCATGTGTTTATATGTATATGGATGCTGAGTCTATATTTTTTGTTTGTTTGTTCATATGTGGGGCCTCGAGGCCGAGAGGTGGAGATGGTTGGAGAGTCAGCTCGCTAGGGGTTGGTGAGACCGCCACGGTTAGGAAAGTGACACTGGAGGGATGATGTTGGTGGGAGGCTATCAGATGAGGTGAGGGCTGGCCAGAGGTGTCGGTTCGATGATCCAGGTGTGGGGCTATCACATGCACTATAGGTAGAGGCTAGCAAATGGATAGATGATATCCAACATCGGTGGGAGGTGGTGTTGAAGGGTGTGTTGGAGGGCATGTGGTCCCACATTCAGGATGAGAGAGTCCTGGATTAGTGTGTGGGTGGTTTTGTAGAGTGGCAGATCCTAATCCATAGAGAAGTTGTAGCGGGGGCAACAATGACTGGTCGAATGCCCTCTAGACCTGGAGGACCCCCAGCTGGTGGGGCACCTCCTGCTGACATAGGACCTGGTGAGGGAGCTCTGGGGGCACCATGAGTGCCATTTATATCTTTTTGTATTTATATAGGCCTGCAAGCCCATTTTGTATACAGTAGTTTGACACCCATTTTGTACAGGGTAGGGGTTACCCATTTTGTATATGGGCGAGGGGACTCACATGCCTATGGGTGATTCATGTGCCTACGAGTGATGTATATGTTGGAATTTTTTGTAAACATTTATG
>ML806865.1:317836-343099 GCA_009831015.1 Picea engelmannii
TGAGTATCTATGGATCCTTAGTGACTCAATAGATATTTGGAGATCAGCTGAGGATTATGGAGAGGGTCCTTGATGGGGAATTTTTTCTTGGGGGTTGATGTTGCATTCTAGGATGATGGGTCAAATTCACTAGTGTCGGACCATCGACTCTGGTGATTTTGCCTTTGGATCCTTCCTGGTAGCATGGTTTTTGGAGAGGGTGTTGATGTTGTGCCCGAGGGTTTTGTTGCCACCTGCAGGGACGCAGGAGCTACAATTGATGTGGTGGGCTCATTTTTTGGTAAGACATGGAGGGGGAGAGGGTGGCCACTACTTTACGACCACGTTGGCATGTCTGTGGTGTCACATACCACATATTATGTTGTGATTTCCATATGGTGGGATGGATTTTTGGCATGACCCAGACATGGAGTTTCCTCCTGGAGAGGTTTGGGACTAGAGAGGTATGTTGGTGTATTTATGTTTGGTGATTTTGATAGTGTACCATGTGTTTATATGTATATGGATGTTGAGTCTATATTTTTTGTTTGTTTGTTCATATGTGGGGCCTCGAGGCCTCGAGGTGGAGATGGTTGGAGAGTCAGCTCGCTAGGGGTTGGTGAGACCGCCACGGTTAGGAAAGTGACACTAGAGGGATGATGTTGGTGGGAGGCTATCAGATGAGGTGAGGGCTGGCCAGAGGTGTCGGTTCGATGATCCAGGTGTGGGGCTATCACATGCACTATAGGTAGAGGCTAGCAAATGGATAGATGATATCCAACATTCGGTGGGAGGTGGTGTTGAAGGGTGTGTTGGAGGGAATGTGGTCCCACATTCAGGATGAGAGAGTCCTGGATTAGTGTGTGGGTGGTCCTGTAGAGTGGCAGATCCTAATCCATAGAGAAGTTGTAGCGGGGGCAACAATGACTGGTCGAATGCCCTCTAGACCTGGAGGACCCCCAGCTGGTGGGGCACCTCCTACTGACATAGGACCTGGTGGGGGAGCTCTAGGGGCACCATGAGTGCCATTTATATCTTTTTGTATTTATATAGGCCTGCAAGCCCATTTTGTATACAGTAGTTTGACACCCATTTTGTACAGGGTAGGGGTTACCCATTTTGTATACGGGCGAGGGGACTCACATGCCTATGGGTGATTCATGTGCCTACGAGTGATGTATATGTTGGAATTTTTTGTAAACATTTATGACACTTTGATCGATATATATATATATATATATATATATATAGATATGGATACACATTTGTGGGATCTTTTGTCATGTTTACATGTGTTGATATTTTGTGATTTTTTATGATGTCTAATCTATATGTTGTGACCGATGTTTTATGTTTTATGTATATGTGATGATGTCTTGATGTGATAAATGCCAATATAACACTAGGTTAGCCATGTTATCTTCTATTTTATTAAATTGTTGTGGAATATGTGTAAATGTAATTGAATCAAAGTTTTGAGATAAGAATCTAACTAGCAGGTATTTGCAAAAGAGGCAAGAATCATAGACACAATATATGTTGCTGAGCTACTAGACGACAAGATGGGAATCTAAGAAGACGCTAAGGTGATGAATGTGGCGGTGATTGGCCTTGACAAGGAGACCAATGACATTGTTGCAGGAGATTGTGCCAATTCATCGACCAAACTATAATTGTGTGTTGCTCTAGCTTGAGGGTTGTTGACATTCCATCGTAACAGGATGCGAGGGATACAAATGGTGGGTTCAGTGTTAGTGCATGGAATCATAAAGTGTTGTCTGGTTGTAGTTGGAGCTGCTTCCAAAGTGGTGGGAGTAGATTAAGGGGGCAAACTGTATTGATGATTGTGCGTTTGCAGAAGAATTTCTTCTTTGCTAGTGAGGAGGATATTGTGATCTGTCGGATTTCCAAGGTTTTGATACCATCCCACTTTTGGTGGGGCGGGATGTATGTCTTGTTGGGTATTCATCACTCCTTAGTGTGGAATAGGGTTTTGAAACATGACTAGGGGTGTTTGCTGCAAATACTATTATGGGGTCTGTTGAGGGGCAGGTAGTGCTGGAGGACGTGGCACGTTCATGGAGTCTTTCATCCATTTGAAGTCGACAATTTGGGGGCAATGGTGAGTATAATGATATGATCACTGGAAAGGGCACAAGGGAAGTTCTTCCAGAGGTTGTTGTTGTTGTTTCTCCCTTGGAGTTTGTTGTTATTGTCCCCTTGGAGGTTCGCGTTACCTTGATTCTAGTTGCCCCTAACAGGCTGGTTTTGTTGGGGGTTATTTCCCCCTAGTCTTGGGTTATTATTGTTTCGGTTTTTTCCTTTATTTTTGGCATTATTCGGCTGATGGGCCAGATTTTCCATATTCATCTATTCAAAAGTATGAAATTGTTTAATGGGAGAGGGATGAACAAAGTTAACACTGGCGTGTGGCTGTCCCTATGGAGGAGAAATTGGTAGGGGAGGACCAGGAAATGGAAAATATGGATTATGTTGTGGCAATGATCCATAGGGCACATAGGAAGGAAAAATTATTTCTCTAGTGCCCATGTTATATGCTAAGGTAGAGGGGGAAGTTGAACTTGGTTTAGAAGTCGAGTGCATGATGGGTGTCAATAAAGGTCCACTCATGGGTGGAGGGGGAGCGAAAAAATATGGTTGTTGGTAAAGGGGAGGAGGGTAATAAGATGGCCCTCCATATATCGATGGATATTGGGGTGTACTTTACATAGGTGGTGGTTGGACATACGGGTTGTGGTGTGTTGTGGTACCAATCAATCCATCTACCACGTGAGACATCCCAGGTTTGTTCTGGCAGAATGGCACCAGTCTCGGTGCATCAGGTATTACTTTGTATAAGTAACCCGACTGAGCATAAATGAGGTTGTACTGTTGATCCTTGTTGATGGCTTCCTCTTCAGTTTGGGGGAAGGTGGATGGCACATCTTTGGAAATAATAGAGACAAGTGATTTGAGAAACCAATCGAGATGTTGTTCTTTGGTGGTTTCTACTTTGCATAAACTATGTTGCTGACGTCATTCGTGAGTGTGGTTGGAAATATGTGTAGTTGAGGTTTGTTTTCACTCAGAGAGCAGTTCTAGACCAGTGTCATGATGAATTGGTAGTTGAAAGAAGGCCAAGAATTCTTTGGCCAAGGATTCAAAAGTCACGTGGGACCCTAATTTTTCTCCCACATACCATTTGGTTGATGGACCAATGAGTGTGCATTGAAATAACCTTAAGAAGACGGATTCATCCATGATGTTGTTTGAAGAGAACCATAAGTGGAAGGTCATGACATGGTTGGGGGGATCTTCTCCTATTTTTCCTTCAAATTTGGGAATGTATGAAGGTATATTGGTAGGCATATTGGGCCATGTGGGGTCATACAATATAGGTTCACTCATGAGTTTACTCAAATCAGGAATGTTGAGGGACACTAAATATGGCATAGGGGGTGGTGGTGGAGGATTAGTTCCATCCATGGTGTGAGCAGATAATGGACTTGACCCTTGAGGGGGGTTTGGTGGGCTTGTGCTTCTCCCTTGAGAAGAATTTTCCCCCCCACCTCCTTGTGAAAGAGAGATAGTGGATGGATGGCCTTGGGAATTGGACCCAAGTAAGGTGGAACCAAGCAAAGATGATCCCAAAATAGTGGCACTCATAGGGGTGTGAGACGGTTGAGCCGGTGAGTTGGAAAGACTAGGAACTCCTAGAATAGGAGGGAGATTCTGCAAGCGTCTGGAATGAAGGGGATTTTGTGGGCCCCCTATAATGTCTAACTAGCAAAGTGAATGTGTGAAAATGGTGATGAGAGAAATAAATGAACAAGAGACTAGTATAATTTGGACCTTCACAATATATCTCATAATGACATGTAATCAATTGAGCATCATACATAAATCAACTATAAATATGCATACATGTGGGTAGGTGGATTTTGTCCATGTGGGAGAACAAAGAAAATAAATGTTCATGTTCTAAAAAGATGTATATTCCTTTCCCTCAAATAGCACTAGACCTTCCAAGAGCACTCAAAAATGGGGTCTGAAGCCACCAGAAGAGGAACTAGTGAAGGATGAGGTAATCCGTTTTATTGAGGGGTAGAAGGTGAATATCCCGAAAGAGCTGGTGATATTTCCCAATAGCCACACAAAATTTTATCAACGTGCAATTGCAGCCCAAAATTGCCACCTGGGTAGATGTCCTAAATTTGGCCACTAGGTACCTCGGTCAAAGTGCGACATTTATATTTTTGGCCTCAGAAATGGGTCATGAGTTGGATCCCTTCCAAGAGTTGGGTGACTCAAGGGGGGATGCACAGAACAAGCAAACCTCAACCTTCGACCCTTCACAGGTATCTCCCTGCCTTATGGTGTAGCAACACTTGACTTGGAGGATTTAAAAGTTCCCTATTTTTCAACTTCTAATGTTTGAAAATGTGAGAACTAGATAACAGGGGGTTATTTGGATGCCTACCCCTGAGATCCTACCTAGACTAAAAAAATTATTTTGGCACCTCCTGTGGAGGAAACCTTAGTGAGTTTTTAGAAAAAATTTAGATGTTGTGGGTTGAGATATTGGGGGTGTGAACCAATCTCGTTTGAATTAAGTGGGTGTGGATAACTTCTTCAAGAAATAATGGGACATTTCAGAGTTCCTTTAGAGAAAACCTACTTCAACCTCCACAATTCAATATGAAATTATGTGAGTGAGGATTGACTTTGTGTGTGATAAAGTGATAAAAATGTGCCAAATTTTAATAATTTAGGTGTCAATTTGCAACATGTGTACTTCTTGTGGTCCTTACAAATCTTGGTTACCTATCTTACTAGATGTCATTGGTACAACCTTGCGGAATTTTAAAATTCCTATAGAACTAGCATGTGGACATATGGGTCCTTACCAATCCTTTAAACTCCCTAATGTTGTTTTCACTAAGAAAGCTTTGAAAAACTATCCTATATTGTAAGCATGTGGGCATGTATGGTACCGTTACTTTGATATTTAAACTCTCCTAGTGATGTAAACCAAGAAATTAATTTCAAAAACTATCCTAATTTTGCAACATGTGAGCATGTATGGGCCCTTTACAAATTTAAGATGATTTCAATAAGAAACCTAGAGGAGCCCTAGGGGGGCTTTGTCCTCTCCTAAATAATTTTTTTAGGGAGATAAAATGTCCCCTTAACCACCTTTATGATTCTCAAGATCGCTCTATCGTGCGAGAGAAGAGCATACTCAATGATTAAAGTTGATTTATGGTCCCAATGCAATTGTTTTTATATGTGATAGCAAAGAATATCAACTTAACTTTTACAATCAAAACAATCCATCCATGTGGAAACGAAAGGAAAAGAGGAGAAATATGGTTCTTTTTACCCCCTAAGTGCTTATGTTTGACTAACCTTTCATGTGGGAAAGGAATCTAAGTGGAGTGCATTTACAAATTGCATGAAAGAAATATTTTGAAGGCTAGGGGCATTCAAATCATCACAAAAAGTCTTACAATTTTTGAAACTCTTAACAAGTGTGTGGCTTACAGTTTAGAAAGAGGCACAGTGGGCACACAATGCATAGAGAACAGAAGACCTTTTTGTGCACAGTGCGCAGAATGCACAATGAACATAAGTACTTTGGGTTCACAAGGTGCTGAATGCGCATTTGTGGGCTAAAATACCCGCACACATTCTAATACACATCGGGGGGAAATTTTGAGTGGAATTCTCCTCTAGCTCCAAAATTATCTCTTGACATGTAGGGTTAGGCCGGTTATGGTTCCTGCAAGGAAAATGAGTCAAAAATAAATTCTCTCAAAGCCCAAATAGAGAGGAAATTGATACCTTCTCCCCAACATGGTTTCCAATCTGTTGTGTTTGTTTCGTCACTTGGGTGAGAAAAACAAGGGCACTTGCAAGTCTAGTTGGGCCTAGTAGACAAGAAAGAACCTAGTGCATGAGTTAAACAATCCAAGCACATGAAATAAACAAGTAAATAAACTAAAAAAAACTAAGGAAATAAAACTAGAATGCATAAGAAACTTTGAACCAAAATCAATCAACCAAATGACCAAGATTATGCCACCAATGGATAACTATATTATTTGGAAAAACACCGTAGAGAAAGGAGGAATTATGGATCCCCTCTTCCTCCTTAGGAGGAATATTGAGTTCCCTAATGGAGAGCTCTTCTTACAATGATAAACTATAAATCAAATGGTGAAGAAATCCAAGCCTATTCCCTCAAGAGGTGAGTGGAATGGCCTATTGGAATGTTGCTAGAATGCTCCAAGGAGAAAAGCAGATTCTCAAGGGAGAATTGAGGCAGCATAACAATACTATAGAAATAATAAATTATTAGTGCACCCATGGCCTCCATTTATAGCATGTCTTCAAGGCATTATTCAACTGGTTTTTGGTGTGAACAAGGGGCCCTTTAGAACATCCTTTGGTCCTTGATCAACCCCCCATTCATATTCAACTCAGATTTGAGGGTCAAATCAAGTTGGGAGCTGGTCCATAAGTGGTTGAGGGGCCGACAAGAACCATAAATGCATCATTCACATGATTGCATGCTTTTCTTGTACACAGTCACACAAATGGCACATTGTGCACTCTATGGGCTTCTTTGGCCCACGCACTATGCGTGCACTTCCTTTAGTGAGTTATCTCATGTCAATTTTTGTCGAGTTGTATATTTTTTACCTCTTGGAAATGCATTTTTGGTGTTGTAGGTGAAATAATGGTTGTTTGGAAGTTTTGTATCTATGTAACCATTTTCATGCAATGTTGTGGAATGAATTTCAGTGATAACAAATGGTTCATAGTTCTGTTGAGATCAATTATTGCTTCCAAAATTTTGCTTCCTTTTCTATTTTCCCAAATCCTCTTTCCCATTTATTTTCCCTCTTCTATACCTACTCTCATTCCCATTTTCTTTTCTCCCTTCTCGTTTCCTTTTCTAGTTACCATACTTAGTCACATTTAAAAAAAAACGACGATTCTGAGGGTAGGAGGTCTCGTAGGTATTCATATCCATCCATGTTCCTATGTTATGTGTTTGATTGACCACCTTGTTATAGTATACTTAACCATTTTTGAAAATTCACGTGTTCATGGGTTCAAGATTTCATCTTCCAAGTTCCAAAATATCCACTTTGCACCCAAATGCCCGTGATCTACATTATGACCGCTAGACTTTTTGTGAGTACCAGTCCTTGACATATTTCATTTCTCCTGTATCCAAGTCTGACTGACCGCTTTGCAATACCTAGATATTTTTTATCATTTGCATTCGTGGGTTCACGGGTTCACAAAAGGCTCCATATTCAAATTTCTCTTGTCCATCCCCACCATCTTTGTGCTTTTCCCAATACACATTTAGTGTGGTCTAATGACAATAATTGATCATGTAGGCTCCGTAAAGATCATCATTTATAATGAAGGACTGGAGGATATTTTTCATTAAATTGCATTAAACCAAAATTTTCCAAAGGTTATATTATTGTTATCTCTTTGGAAGGATTAATTTCAAGTTATTATACAGTTGAAAGAATACTCTCGTCAATCTATGGTAGCAGTGGTTAGAAAATATTTTTGTGGTGACACTTTGAATATTTTTGGTCACGAAGGCCAGAACTTTCAGTGGTCCAGAGCATATTCATATTAATCATCTCCTCCTACACAAAAAGACGTAATATGGTCATCGGGAATTACTCACGCAAGGTGTGTTCCTGAGGTATTCAAATGCAAAGAATTTGTTTCATGGTGCATTGAGAAGTACGTTTCGAGCCAATGAATTATATAAATCCAATATTATTCCCTTATTTCCCTTTCACCACAAGTTTTTCGTAAGATGTTGAGGCTCCCTGAGCCAACATTTTCCTTCAAAGGAGAAGATTGTAGATATTTTCTGAAGAAACATGACAATGGCCTAGATCTCTTGCTTGAGTTTTTTGGAGAATCATGCAGTTGTTCCAAAAGACATAACCATGATTCAGGTTGACTCTTTTAAAAACCCCTTTCGAGAAATTGCTTGGTTGTTTACCAGGTTGACAAGTCAGGAAAGCACCACCACTATTTCTCGCATGATTCTTTATATTTTATATTTTACAGTTAAAGAACAAGATATCTTTGACTAGGGAACTCTTCCCTCACTTACCAGTTGATTGATGAAATCTTTTGGTGGTCCAAAAAACTCTCAATGGGAAGACATGATCCAAAAAGGATCCAAAGAAGGCTAAGAATAACTCAGAACTCACATAGGCAACTCTGAATGCTCATAATGGATTCAACAAATAAACAAAGGGAAAAAATTCAAAGTTCTCAAAACTCAGTGAAAACAACATGATTGCAAAGAGCACATAGCAATATTTCTAATGACACAAACAAATCGTCAAACAGAGTTATGGTTTGAAAGATATTCATGGTCAAAGATGTGGTCAACCAGGACTAGTCAGCAGGGGACACATCATTGTCCATACTATTGATGTCAACATGACATCAAAAACTGACATAGCAGAGTGATGCCATCATATGAATGGTGACGTTAGCATGCCATGTGGCAGCACCACAGGCTGCCACATGTCACCCACTAGTGGAATTTTCTAGGGTCCATATGGACCAATAGGAAAGTTCCATGTGGAACCCCCAAGATATGCCACGTGGCACCACCTAGGGAGAGCCACGGTTCAGTATGATGATTATAGGGTGATCCACGTCAGCATATGATCAGTCGAATCAATAGGCACCACATGGCCCAATCATGGGGTGACACGTGGCATCTCGAGAATGCCCAATGTTAGCTCATGAATGATTTTGGTTTTAAGAAAAGAATTGGCGAGTCTGCCAAATATATATAATCATTTTCAGAATTACTAATAGGACCACTAAATTTAGCGGAGGTTTAACAATGGATAAACATATATGTAACCACTACCAAAAATGGATTATGGTTGGTTCGATCCCGGAACCTCCGCCCAAAACAAAGCCTTTAAAACTCCGCTCTAACCAATGTGGCAAGGGGTGTGCCTTGATATATCTGCCTCGTTTAATGTTTAAGAATGAATTTAGGTCCAAAGCTATAGGTAAAAAAGGTGTGCAATCCTACTGTACAATCTGACATAGATTTCGAGGTAGATGCTATCACAATTGATGGTGCAAACGACACAGAAACCGAGACATGATTTATTTTGGGCCTGGGAGTGCCAAAGTCGGATCTGAGCATGGAGACAGTCATTTTTGGGTAATTCGACTCCACGAATCCAATGGTAATGTTTTTTTTCTAATCTGAGCATTATTTTTGTAGCTTGATTTCAGAATGAGGTATATTCATGTATTTGCTAAATTCGTTTGTTGAGTTAATAAAAGAGCCTACCCATTTGAGAGCAGGACCCAGAGACGTAGTCCACTAGGGACGAACTCTATTATCAAGTTTTTGTATTCATATATGATTCTTATGTCTCTTCATTTCTAATTTTTCCCTTCTTTAATGGTGCAGATTAATTTATGCTCATTTAATACAATTCTTTATAAGTCACGATGAAAATACCACGGATCAAATTGGTATCAGAGCAGTCATCTTTGACTTGAAATGTTGAGCGTGAATGTTTACTAGGGACAATCATAAGCAGGGTCAAGGAACTCTAAAGACTTTCAATCCCAAATTTGGTCGTGTATCCAGAAGGAAGAAAATGGCAGAAGAAGACAAGCGTGATGAACAAGAGAAAAACTTTCACATGGTCTTTTATTGCATGTCAGAAATGGTTAAGCGAATGCATGGAGATTATGAGAAGAGGATGAAGAAGAAAAGGAAGAAAAATGAATCACATGTAGATGATGATGCTTTTGTAAACCAAGGGGCTGGAGGAGATCCTCCTGAGCCTCGATCTTCACCTTTGATTTCTAGTTCTTCTTCCTTTGAGCATTCTCATCATTCTCATCATTCTATCCATAAAGCCTCTTTTAAGAAACCATTATTAAATATCGTCGTAAAATTTTCTTTACCTATGTTTAATAGAGATGTTAATCTTGAAAAGTTAGATAATTGGATCCGATAGGTTGAAGTGTATTTTTGTGTCCAACATATTGATGAAGATGAAGTTAAAGTGCAATTGGCTTCTCTTTGGTTGGAAGGAACTTCTCTCGTATGGTGGGAGAGCAAGCTTCAGGACCAAAGTAAGTGTGGTAAGTTTCTTTCCTCATGGTTGGAATTTAAATCAATGATCAGGAAGCAATTTTATCCATTAGGTTATTTACATAAAACAATGATGGAATGGAAATACTTAAGGAAAAGTAAAGGACAAATTATACAAAGTTTCACAGAAGAATTTAGGAAGAAATCTCTTGCATTGAACATTCCTTTATATTCTTATGAGACTTTAATGAAGTATATTGGCGCACTTCACAGTTATAATCAACATAATTTGCTCTTTTTTAACCCCACTAGTCTTGACAAAGTTTGTGTGCAAGCCACTCACCTAGAGAACAGGGGGAAACATGTTTAAGAAGATACCACAAAGAAACCTTCCAATTTCCCACATAAGACTTTTAAGTAGTTTAAAAGGAAGGAAAAGAAGACTGCTACAATGATGAGAGAAGGAGGAAAACCATCTTGCACTCATTGCAAGAAGAGCGGTCACGATGAAGAACACTGTTGGAAACAACATCCAAAAAAGAAACTGAAATAGTTCAGTGGAAAGGGGAAGACAAAGACTGTTGCTACAATACAACAAGATCTTGGTTCTGATTTAGGAGATGATGTAAAGATCACAATAGTTGGAGTACAAGGTAAAGAATCTCTTCATGCTATTTCTAGTTCCAATGATGAATCTCATGTTGATGAACGAAAGAGGAATGTGTTATTTTACATAAGAGTTGTATCTAAACATACTAAGATAGCTACATTATTTCACTGGGTTCCCAAGTAAACTTAATATCTGAAGCACTTGTCAAGAAAATGGGTCTTGAAATGAAACCACATCCGAAACCTTATCATCTTGGTTGGGTATGCGACAAAGAAAAATTTAATGTCACCAAACAATGTATGATAAGATTTTCTATTGCTTCAAAATTGATTGATGAAGTTGATTTTTATGTACCACTTGATATATGTGACATAGTGTTGGGAAGTCCTTATCTTTATGATAGAAAAGMARTCTTCTTTAGACATGAGAATAAATACCACCTTACTARGGGGGGAGTGGAATATATTGTTAGAGCTCATAACATGAGGGTAAACACCACACTTGTTAGTGCAKGACAAATGAAAAGACTCATAAACACTACTAAGAGATATGTACTCATGGTTGTTAGAGAGAAAGATGTCGGGACATCCGATGCTTTCCAAGGGTGTGATCCATCTCATAAAAAGGAATTAATTGATATTGTTTCTAAGTATGATTATATTTTTCAGGAACTAGATGGATTACCTCCTAAGAGGGAAATCCAACATGAGATACATCTTCAATAGGATTCTCCTTTGCCTAATGTGGGAATGTACAGGATATCAGTTGTGGAGATGAAAGAGACCAAGAAGTAGGTACATGGATTAGTCAATCAAGGGGTCATTAGGCCCAATTCATCTCCTTGTGGTTCTCCTATCGTGATGGTGCCAAAGAAGGATGGCACATGGCGAATGTGTGTCGATTATCGGACCTTAAATAAAATCAAGGTGAAAAATCGATACCTTCTTCCTTGTATAGATGATTTACTTGATCAATTGAAGAATGATGTCTATTTCACTAAGCTGGATTTGTGCAGTGGATATCATCAAATCAAAGTCATAGAACAGGATGCATGGAAAACTTCCTTTAAAACCAAGCACAGATTGTTTTAGTGGTTGGTTATGCCATTTTGGATTTGTAATGCTCTGACAAATTTCATGCATGTGATGAATGATGTATTCGGGCCTTTCATAGATGACTTTGTTATTGTATATTTAGACAACATTCTTGTTTTTAGTGGGACATGGGATGAGCATGTGAAGCATGTAAAACAAGTATTGGATACTTTGAAAATGGAGAAGTTGTATGTAAAATTGTCTAGATGTGAATTTGGCAAGAATGCACTCGTATACTTAGGCCATATTGTAGGAGGAGGACAATTGAAAATTGACCCTTCCAAAATTGATGTAATTGTAAAATGTTCTGAGCCAAAAAGTGTAACTGAATTTCTAAGCTTCTTCGGTGTAGTACAATATTGGAGGAGATTCATTCCCAATTTCTCCTTCATAGCAACTCCTCTGCATGCCTTAACCAGTGTGAAGAAAACTTTTCAGTGGGAAGGAAAGCAACAAAAAACATTTCGTCACTTTGAAAGGGAAGATCAATACCACACAAATATTAGCATTGTCGAATCTTCAAAATCTTTTTTATATCGAGACAGATGCCAGCGGATATGCCCTGGGTGCAGTACTAATGCAATATCGTAAGCCTGTTTGTTAACACTCTGAAACTTTAAACCAAGCTCTTGTTAACTATCCTACATATGATAAAGAGTTGTATGCATTAGTCCAGAGTGTAAAGAAATGGAAGCACAACTTGTTAGGGAAGGAAACCATTATACATACAAATCACCAACCCTTCCAGTATATTCAAGCACAGAACAAATTGAAACAATCTCAGCACTATAGGTGGATGGGTTTTCTACAACAATTTCACTTGGTAATCAAGTATAAGAAGGGTACAAGTAACAAGGTGGCTGATATGATTTCTAGACCTCCTATTGTTGCTTCTATTATTTTGAAGAATGCTTCTTTATCTCATGATATCTATATAGAACAATATGCCATCGATGAATATTTTAAAGAAGTATATACAAAGCTAACCCTTGGTGCACATGTAGAGAACTATTTTCTGCACGGAAAGTTACTTTACCATCTTGAAAAGATATGTATTCCTACGAGTGAATGAGTCCATGCAATATGAGAAGCTCATACTTCTCTTGTGTCTGGGAATTTTGGGATAGGAAAAACTATGGCTCATTTACAAAGGTTTTGTTACTGGCCCCAAATGAAAGCAATTGTAACTAAATATGTAAAGGGGTGTGTGTTAAATTCTACTTGTAAGCCCACTAATAGAAAACTGGGGTTATAATCGCCACTTCTTGTTGCATCCCATCCATGGGAAAGTATATCCATGGATTTTTTAAGGGTTTTACCCATGACCAAAGGGGGTCATGACTATTTGTATGTTGTAGTGGATAGGTTCAACAAGATGTGTATCTTGATGCCTTGTAAAAAGAAGATCACTATTGAGCAGACTGCTAATATCTTCTTTCAACATCTTTGGGTTCACTTTGGATTACCCACATCCATCGTCTCGGATAGAGATACTCGATTCCTTGAAGAATTTTGGACTAACTTGGGGAAGATGATGGACACAAAATTGAAGAGGAGCATTGCTTTCCATCCACATACCAATGGATAGAGAGAGGTGGTAAATTGAACAGTGGTACTATTGCTTCGAGGCTACTACAACAAACATCCCAAGGTATGGGATGAACATATACCCTATGTACATCATGTGTACAGCCGATATTTACATTCATCCACTCATATTTCACCTGTTTAGACATGTTGTGGGTACCTACCAAAGGTTCCTTTGGACTTGATGTATGGGAGAGATGCCAATGTAAATGAAGATTGAACAGAGGAAAGAGCCCACAAGTTCATCCACAGGATTCAACAGATACACTAGGTAGTCAGGGAAAAATTGGAGAAGAGTCAAGAACATTATAAAGCTCATCATGAAAAGCACATGGTTCATCATCAGTTCCAGGTTGGAGACAGGGTATGGCTTCACATCAACAAGGAGAGATTGAAGGGTGAAGGAAAGAAAATAAATCCAATTCGTTATGGAACCTTCATTATATTAGAGAAAATCGATACCAATGATTTTTTTCTAGATATTACACCTTATATGTAGATTTACTCAGTTTTGAATGTTGAGAACTTGAAAATTTTTGAGCCTCCCGTGATCATGGATCAAGATGAGGAAGTTTCAATTCCATCAGTTGATGATTTTTCACCATGGTACTTGGATGAGTTACATAAAGATATCATCCTGTACAGGAGGATGAGGACTTCATGCAGCGATAATGTTGATTACCTTCGAGTAGGCTTAAAGGGCACCCATCCAAGCAAATAAAAGTGGATTGAGAAGGACAAAGTGAGGGAACTCTTCCCTCACTTACTAGTTGATTGATGAAATCTTTTGGTGGTCCAAAAATCTCTCAGTGGGAAGGCGTGATCCAAAAAGGATCCAGAGAAGGCTAAGAATAACTCAGAACTCACAAAGGCAACTCAAAACGCTTAGAATGGCTTCAACAGATAGAGAAAGGGAAAAAATTCAAAGTCCTCAAAACTCAATGAAAATGGAATGATCGTGAAGAACGTCACAAGATTTCTAACAGCAAAAATGAATTGTCAAACCAAGTTATGGTTTGAAAGATATTCACGGTCAAAGATGCAGTCAACCAGGACCAGTCAGCAGGGGACACATCGTCGTTCGTACTGCCGACATGGCATCGTGACATCATATTACGGATGATGAAGTCAGCATGCCACATGGCATTACCACAAGATTCCATGTGTCACCCACCAGTGGAATTTTCAATGGTCCATATGGACTAATAAGAAAGTGCCACATGGCACCCCCAGGAGATGCCACATGGCACCACCCAGGGTGCCATGTGCCAGTACAACAGTGATAGGTTGAGCCACATCAGAATATGAGTAGGAGAATCAAGAGGCACCATTTGGCCCAATCATGGGGTGATATGTGGCATCCCGAGAATTCCCAATGTTAGCCCGTGAATGATTTAGGTTTTAAAAAATGAATTGGTGGGTTCGCCAAATTTGGTGGACCACGCCAAATCTATATAATCGTTGGAAAAATTACTAATTGGACCACTAAAATTAGCGTAGGTTTAATCATGGATAAACATATATGTAACCACTACCAAAAACTGAGTCCGACGGGTTCGACCCTAGAACCTCCGCCCAGAACAAAGCCTTTAAAACTCTTCTCTAACCAACGCGCCAAGGGGTGTTCCTTGGTATATCCGCCTCGTTTAATATTTAAGAACTTGTTTTGGGCCAGATCTAGAGGGAAAAAGGGCGTGTGACCATACTGTACAATATATCATGGATTTTGAGGTAGATGTTGTCATAATTGTTGGTGCAGAGGGCATGAAAACCGAGACAAGATCTCTTTTGGGCCTGAGAGTGCCAGAGTCGGATCAGAGCGTGGAGATAATCATTTTTGGGTAATTCGATGCCACAAATGCAATGGTGATGTTTGTTTTCTGATCTCAACGTTATTTCTATAGCTTGATTTCAAAATGAGGTATATTCATGTATTTGCCAAATTCTTTTGCTGAGTTAATAAAAGAGCCTTCCCATTTGAGAGCAGAACCCGAAGACGTAGTCCACCAGGGACGAACTTCTTTATCAAGTTGTTGTGTTCATATCTGATCCTTATGTCTCTTCACTTATAAGTTTTCCCTTCTTTAATAGTTCACATTAATTTATGCTCATTTAATACAATTCTTTATAAATCACGATGAAAAGATCCCATATCAATGAGGCAAGTTCTTTTTTGGTTTGTATCATTCCAAGGTTTTAAATATGTGCATACAACACAAAGTCCCATGAAATCATATAAGACAAAGAGTCAAATGGCCTTATTGCTAACAAATGTGGAAAGGCCACTACACATACATCACATCCTCTAAAACATTTAGGAGGTGTGATATTTCACACACAAATTTTATTTAGGTGCTACACTATGTATCTCTCAATGTTTTAAAGGCCATGAGATGTATGTCGCATCATCCCAAAGTGTGAAAGGATGCGAAATGACACATATAAAGTAAAGCAAGGTGCCACATGGGATTTTTTTCCTTTATGGTGTTTTGCAAAAGCATATTTTTTGCATGCAATTTGTCGCACTTTCGTAACTACCCTCCTTCTTGCATCGCGGCAAACTTTCTTCTTGAGTGACACATCACACTTCCAAAAAATTTCACCATCATACCATGTTGCACTCAAAACGTTCTGTGCGATACACATAAGGCAACACCTCTTTTTATTCGTATGAAAAGGTTTTAGAGGTAGACATAAAGACCAAGTTTTTCAAACTTCAATACTCATCCCATCATACAAAAATTTTGAGAGATGTGATACGACACACAAAGTTCGAACATGTGAGATACGATGCATGTCGAAAGTTTTAAAGGATGCAAATAGGGTGTGTTGTACCACAAAACGTTTTGGTGCAAAACAATATTTTTATGATTCTTATTAATAACATTAATATGAAAACCCCTCTTGAATAAAATCGACATTCTCATTCACCCATTAATGAATATGATGGTTTATATTGTTTTGGCATTGTCTAATTGGTCTATGTTTTGGCCCTTTTAGACAAAATTCAACAACATAAATTTGCACTAAATCACAATTTTTTGTTGTTAAAATTTCATTTTTGAATGTATAAATGAATTCAACATGTTGGAAAACCCCCAGGGCACTCGAATTATACAAAACTAACCATTCAAATCTACAAATCCAACAATTTATTGTTGTATTTCGGGAAAATATCCTCGAAAAATATCTCAAAAAAAAAAACCCATAAAACTACAGTTATTGTTTTTAGTATCTTGTCTTTATCTATTTGAGTTTTTATGAAATTTATAAATGTATGCATAATATTCTGTGAATAATTATATTTGCCAAAAATATTTTTCATATTATTTTTAATATTATGTTTTTTGTTTGAATTTTTATGTGTTAACAAGTAACTTCTAGTTTTATTATGTTTCATTTTTGTTTTTAAATTTACTAAATATATACATGTTTACCAAACAAAAGGTGCCACAAAGTGTCCTCTAAAAATTTCCTTTCCATGTTAAAGTTTTAGAACCCAATTAATACAAAGGCTACCTATCTTTCTTGAAACGTTTTTCTCTTTTCAAACCTCGAGGCCATATAAACAAAAGTAGAAGATAATATATTTCATTTTATAAACCAATGCAAATCAAACCTTTTTTTTTTAACTTCATTTATTTTTAAAATTGCTTTTAAGTTTTTAGAATTGTTTTTAACCAAAAACAACATTTTTTCAAAATTAGTTCTTAGAAACTAGGGCTTAGGACTGAAAAGAGCGTACTCATAGTGTCAATTATCCACTAATAATTGTTCAGTATCGGATGACCATCATTGCTTATATGACTTGGCATCTTGATAGTAAACGTTTTGAATCATTACTATTTTTTATACCATTTTCAAGCGAATCAATGATATAGAGAGAAGTTCTTCACCATTTTAAATCAAATCATGTTTGGGTAAAATGGAGTCCTTTCTATCCAAGACAGGTTCACTTCAACACTAGTGAAGTATAATAATTGAATTAGAAAGATATATATATATTTTATATAATATTATCATTTCAAGTAGAATGGAGTCTTTCCTATCCAAGATGGGTTCACTTCAGCATTAGTGAAGTATAATAATTGAATTACAAATTTTATTTTTTTATATAAAATTATCATTTCACTTGATGAATGAGATAACCAGACTGATTGTTATTAACATTGAAATTAGTGTAATTAAGTAGACTTAATGAATGAGTGGCGTAGACCCCATCCCCTCCAAAGGACGTCTCGACCTCCCATTCTTGGATCGTTCGAAATACTGAGTTGAAGCGACTCTTTGGGTCCCTTTTTTTTCTCCTAGTGACCACGAATATAACCACGGGTCTATCCCTTTGCGATTCAGGCTTTGGGGATATCCCGAGCTCTTCCTTTTCCTTTTCTAGAAATGTGATTTCTGAGATCTCTGAGCTTCCTCCACATGTCTCCTCAGATTCGTTGGTCCCACTATGATTTAGTTTTCGTGGCTTCACGAACCTCTTGGTTTCTCGTCCTAGAAATTTCGGACATCTGATTCCTGAATTCCTTAATCCACTACCACACATTCCCCTTGCGATTAATGACTGGGATCCATTTGCGACTTCGAACTTCGCGACTCCACATAACTCTCCTAGATCTGATGATATGTGTTACACATCAACATTACTCGCTTTGATAAGTGTCGCAAGTGTTGCATGTTCCTCACAACTGTCGCAAGTGTCGCATGTTGTTCACAAGTGTCACAAATTTCAAACAAAGAATACTTCCATGATGACGACACTAAGGAGACACTTAGAATACCTCAAACACCTAATTTGGAGGAAGAAGGATGGTTGACTAAAGTCAGGTACCTCTTCCCACCTGAAAGAAGCTTTCAAACTAAAGTTTTAGAAGGGAGCGCTCCCCTACATCACCCTTAGGAGTGTTGGTGCTCCCCTATAAGGTGCTAGGGAGCGTTATAACACCAAACTGCCCCTTTGGAGGAGCACTATAGATCTTTAGAGCGTTGGTTCCCCCCTTGAGCCTACTAGGGAGCACAATATCACCCTGATACCCCTTTTGAGGGAGCGTTGTCTAATCTGGGCAGCAGTTGACCTATTGAGGAGAATAAGGGAAGGATCTTTCAATATTGGAAGGCAGTTTCATTCGAATTCCTGGTTCAGTCATGATCTTAGGAGAAGATCCTTGGTTCAAGGAGGGAAATCCTCAACTTACCCTAAATATACCTCAAGAGGTTAAGCCTCTCTAACCTATATAAACAGACTCTGTCATGGTAGAAAGAGGGAAGAATTGCAAGCATGAAACCTATGATCTCATAGGAAACACGTGGTGAACTGGAGGAAAGTAATCAGTAAAGTTGTTATCATCTTGATCGTGGATCTTTTGAGCAAGGGTTAGACAAAGGGGACTTGACGAAGCTGTCGCATTTGCATCTACGGTTGTAAGTTACTTTTGTCATTGTTCTAATTAATATGACACGCTTGGCCTGTTTCTTTCTAGTTTGTGTTTAGTCTCACATGAACTTGTCTATGATAGATAGATCTATTTCAAGATAATATCAACAAAGTAGGAAGTAGTCGTACTATTGTTTGTCTACAGGGCTCATCGAGGAGAGAAAGATTGGAGCTCAACTCGAAGCGTGCAGGGACAAACGCTGGTAAAAGGTACTTCTTCTCTCCTTCCTCCTCATGAATTAGTTTGTATAGATCTAAAGGAAGTCATTGCCCACGTTAAGCGTCTTCTGTCTTAAGAGTTAAGAGTCTAGCTCTCAAGAGGAGATCTACCTGTCCGCGGGGAGATTTTCCTTCAACAGAAACTGGCGACTCCGCTGGGGATCAATCAAATCAAAACTTTTGGTTTTGATTTTTCCTCATAAGACCTTGTCTTTCCCTTTGGTTTTTTTCCAACCTTTTTTACCCCTTCATATCTGATTGCACTTTCTGATTGACTCTTTACCCCATCACACTCATCTTGATTGCAAAAAATTCCATTGAAATTTTGGGTTTTTTGGACTTTTTGTTAGTTTTTGAGCCTGGCGCCCCCTGCCGATGTTAGAAAATCACCAACACTCCTTGGAAGTATTGGACAGAGCTTTATAACACTCTGGTGACCCTTATACCAGAGCACCAACCCTCTTTTTCCCAAAATCTCTTCAAAATTTCCATTTTTTGGAGGTCCAGACCCCGTTTCTTCACTTGCTGAGATGCTTTGTGATTCAATGATGCTTCCTTTTATCTTTGACATGATTCCTCCTGAGAAGTAAACATCTTATTGTTCATATTTTATGACCTTCATTCTTTTTGAGTTTTTGTTGTTGAGAGCTTGAAATCGATCCGCTGCTTTTTTCCTCTCCTATCCGACTGAGAAAGAACTCTAGTGAAGGACATATGAAGTCTGTAACTATTCTCATTTGGTTCTTTGAGGTCATATGATCCAATTTATTTCTCCTTCCTTTTGCGTTTTTTATTTTATTTCTCTTGTTTGATTGCAAAAGGGTGTGTTGTTTGTGTGAAATCTGCGTTTTCTTGTCTGAGTCTCCTTGATCTGAAAAGGTAGTTGATAGGACAAGTTTTTCATTGAATCGGTCATCATTCACATGAAAACGAAAAAAGTACATCTTAATGATTAGTTTGCATTTCTGAAATGTTATCATATTGGATTTGATTGAGAACAAAATTGATTGAGGGCATTCCTTATAAAGTGTTTAATAGTGAAAATGACTCTTCCTCTTTCCCTTAAATAGGTATTCATTGAAAAGAAATGATTGCTTATCATACTTCATGCATATTTTTTGGAATTGAGTCATCATTCCATTAGTTTCACTTTCGTACACCCTTTGAGTAAACAACATCCATTAAAATCAACGCTTAACTAAAATTTATTAGAATTTTTACATCTTTGTTAGCAAACCTACATTAGTTTAAGGTGTAGGGATTTGGAATAGGTTGAAAGGATAACTTTCCAAAGATATCAAACAAACTTAGTATCTTGCGGTAGGGAGAGTCAAATTCAATTGTCGTATTAGTCTGCCTGGGATCCCCCTCTCACACAGGGGTTACGCATGAGGTCGCATTCGGGAAAGTTATGGAAATTATCCCTCCGTGGTTTGACTGATTGTAGTGGTCAGATCATATTATGGGGATCGCTTAAAGGTATACCCACAATGTTGAGTGGAAGCCTTTCAAGTTGATTTCGGGCTAGATACCCTGCCCGTATGTTCGGAATGGACTGTCGACTGTACCTGCCTAGGGGATGATAGCGAATTGGTAACCTTAGTGGTCATAATCTTTAGGGTCTTACATAAGGTGACATTGAAGGGAAGTCTCATTGTACCTAGAGCAGACATTAGTCAAACTCACTCGGGCTCCTTGGAGGGTAAATCCACAATTACTGCGTGGAATCTTGCACCAAGGTGTAAGTCTGTTAAGAAGGTCGCCAATGTAACTGATCCACCTGTTCTATCTCTACCCCTTCCTATTTTGATCTTGTGACGTTGGATTTCATCACCAACTAGTGGTTTCATCGTATGAAGGTTTGTTTGATTGATTGTTTCTTAGATTCGTAGCGTGTGTTGTTTGTTTTACTTAGTGGACCTTAGGTCGAGTCAGTGATAATGGCATTGAATCTTGGGAGTACCAATGGAGAAACCCCTTCTCTTGGGGAACCTTATACCTTTCCTTCGTATGGAAACTTTGGTCTTCCATATGTTTCCACACTGAGTCTTCCAGGACTCACTATTGGATTACCAGTTTGGTTGTTCCCCACTATGGTGATCTCGAATCCTCCCAATTTTTCAGTTGCACCTAATACTTTGGATGTGAATACACCACCCACACATCAACCTCATGTCAAATTTTTGCCTTTTTCGCCCATCAAGTCTCCTTCCATTTCTCCTTCTTCGCCTAGTGAAATATCTAAAGCAAGTATCCAGGTTGATCAGAAGAAGAAGAAGAAATGAAAAGAGAAGACGAAGAAGAGCCTGAAAAGGACCAAGGCCCCAACAACATCAGATGTTGGCTCTAAGAAACCAATTACTGTTAATAGTACTAAGAGTGTTGATGAGGTCAACAAGATTAAAAAGAAGAATCCAAAACCCAAATTCCCTTGCAGCCTTTGTAAGGGTGACCACTTTCTGAGGGATTTCATCGGTCTTACCCAGGTCTTAGAAATGTGGTCCTCCATTCCATCGGCCTCTGTCGGTCATGTCAATGATACCCCGTCAACTAGTGATGTTCAGGCTGGTAAGAAGAAGAAAACTGTCAAGTGCCCTTGCATGTTATGTAAAGGTAATCATTACTCTCACCTTTGTCCTCGCATGGACATGGCTTCTTCTCTTTTGGAAAAAAATCAACTTCCAAAAGGTTATCGTAAGCTTTCCTCCGACCCATAATTGGTTGATGGACTGGTCAATCTGGTTCCATCCCCGGTCAATCCGGTTGATCAGGTGGTCAATCTAGTTTCCTCCTCGATTGAACCATGAACCCAAGTAGTTGATCCAGTTCCATCATCGATCAGCCCCGCTCTTCATCAAAAGAGTGACACCAAAGTGGTCAATCTATTTTCATCCTCGGTTGATCCCACTCTCCCGTCAGAGAATGACACCAAAGCGGTCGATCCGTTTCCACCCATCGACCCCATTCTTCCCTTGGAGAATGAAACTAAAGTTGTCAATCCAGTTTCTCCATCGATCGATCCCATTCCTCCATTGAGGAATGCTAAAGTGACTAATCCAGCCCCTTCCTCGTTCAGTCCCACTCTTCCTCTGAAGAGTGCCAAAGTGGTCGATCCAGTTTTGTCATCGGTCAATCCAATTCCTCCATTAAGGAATGTCGAAGTGACTGATCCATTCCCTTCCTCGGTCAGTCCCACTCTTCCTCTGAAGAGTGCCAAAGTGGTCTATCCAAGTCCACCATTGGTTGATCTGATCCAATCACCGGTCGATCCTACTCTCCTTCTAGAGAGTAAACCTGATACTGCACATGTCTTTCTCGTTAATACAGACTCTACCATACCAGGGGGAATTCCTCCTCCTACAAAACCCCCTCCAAGTAATGAGACCATCCTTTTTGATTGGGGTGTTCTAACTAGACCTCATCTTCCCTCTCACATTCCTTTCCATATTACAGTACAGGTTCATGGTCGGGATGTTCCTCAAATGCTGATAGATGAAGGTGCGTTCGTTAGTATTTTGTCTTATGTTGCTTGGTATGCTTTGGGTTGTCCACAGCTTGCACCAGTTACACCGAATCTGTTAGCTTTTAACAGAAGAACTAGTCAACCTTTGGGGATCCTTCCTCAGTTTCCTATAACTTTTGGAGGGAAAACTATCTTTATCGATGTCATGGTAGTCCGAGACCCCTTGGATTTCGCTTTACTCCTTGGGTGGGATTATGTCTATGCCATGAAAGCTATTATATCCACTCTTTTCTGTGTGATATATTTTCCTCACAATGGAAGAATTGTGACTATCGATCAACTTTCATTCATCGGCCCTGACTGGGTTACCTCCCTAAGTGGTTCTTATACGCAGACAGTATCACCCTTGCCGCATGTCAATTATGTGGTGTTGTCTCAACTTCTGATGCTTTGGATCCAATAGTTGACATGGTGATCTCTTCAATAGGGTTATTGGATCCTAATCTCCTTATCCCTTTCACAACCCTTGACATGTGTTCCTTCCAGAGTGATTCTCTTCCATCCGGCGAAAATCTCTTGGAAGCCATGACCGAGTTTTTTCCCTTGACATGGTACCCTTCCAGAGCGTTACCCTCTCAGATTCCACGATCAAGAAGCAACCACGAGCATAGTTTCTCTTCTCTGTGGCAAACTCATTAAAAAATGAAATAGAGGTCTTGAGCATAGTTATTTTCCTGTGTCAAGCTCGTTAAAAAATGAAACAGTCACCTCTCTTGAAACTTCTTTTCATCCACCTCCTTCGGTGAATGAATCGAAGCTTGGAGGGCATGTATCCAGCCTTTGATGATCTTTCTAGAGTTAAGCCACTAGATTTCATGCTTGGGGCATACTGAGCTTAGTCTTTGTTCTTTCTCATGCTCGTAAATACATGAGCATGCATCCGGGTAGACTTTTATCTCTTTTTCGGACCTGTATGGATACACAAAAAAGGAACCCCCTAGAGTCTCCTTTAAGCTCTTTTCAGACTCTCTAAACATGAAAAGATTGCCGAGTGATCTTGCTTCCTTTCCCACTCGTTAAAAGGTTTGAAAGGGCGTCTTTCGAGTGAAAATTTATCTCTTTTTCAGCCTCGCGAGACTAACATTACGAAAAAGGACAACATTGGAGTCATCTTTAAGTCCTTTTCAGACTCTCTAAACATGAAAAGATTATCGAGCGACCTTGTTCTCTTCACACTCATTAAAGTATTTGAAGAAAACGTCTATCGAGTGATAGTTTATCTCTTTTTCGGTCTCGTCAGACTACTTTACGAAAAAGGAACTGAGAGAGTTCTCTTTTAAGTGTTTTTCTAGACTCTATAATCATGAAAAACCTTCGAGTTTTCTATCTTTGGACTCACTAAAAAAAACATCGACAGGCCCATACGGGATCGAACCCTTACTTCTTCCAGTTCGTTAAACAAAGGAAGAGGAACTTACCGAAGGTGAGTTTTAATGAGCATGTGTTACCCTCCTCGAGCTCGTTAAATTAAAAAGAGGTACTCGTCTATCTGGATGGGAGAAAATTTGAAAGAAGCAAGCCAAGCAATCTCTTGAGAACATTACCAAGTAATTCTTAGAGTCGCCCTTGAACACGACACTTTGTATTTTGCACACATCTTAATCCGCTAAACCTCTGCACTGAGCCAATCCTTTGAGTTTCTTTCATTCCTTTGGGTCGCCTGACATAAGTCACAACATCCACTGCATCGTCAAGTTTTGGTCCATGTCATGTTTCTGTTTTTGTGCCTCAGTGTTCAAGGGAAGTATCTGCCTTGAGAGTCATCCATCACACAAATATATTGTCTCAATACCCGTGTCAGTCCATGTTCATTTGATCTACCAATTACATCTTTGTGTTCATTTCGTTTCGTTGATGGGGGATACATCAAGGCCATCCTTCGACGAGTCTATTCCTGTCGACTTCAACACATTATCCAGGGAATAGACTTAGAAACCAGCTAGTACTTTGGGACCTGCATGCCCCAATGGCAGGCCTCCTCACGTCCGACAGTGGGTTTACACCATTGAACTCTAGACGAATGATTCCACGGATGTTCGACTCCATTTCATCCATTCACATTCATTGGAATGTACTAAGGTACCTTGGGAACCATTGACATTAATGGTGATTTCCTTCGCACTTGTTAACGGTTTACATCATTGACCGGTAATCAAGTGGTTTATGCCATGTTCGACATCAAGACATCTATTCACATGGTTGGATTCATACTGCATCGGGATCGGTAAGAAGACCCTGGGTTGAGTGATCACTTTAATATGCACTTTTCCTAGGTTTCGATGGAGTTTCTCTTGAACAATGACATATATACTGTCACATAGATCCACTTTGTATTGGTCATGGCTATGCCTTGTCATCTCGTAGATCCACTGTGTATTTTCCATGGCTACGATCAGTTCAGGTCATCAGAGTATAGATCCACATTGTATCCTCAGTGGCTATACCTTTTTATCAATACCATTATGGATCCGTAGTGTATTTTATGGCGGCCATATCTTGCAAGTCTTGATCACCCAAGCATAGGTATGCCTGCCTTGGGTTTTGAAATGTGTCATAATATTTGTTGGATGTTTGCGTGCAACTTTTGTCAGGTTCTCGGAGTCTATGCCCTTGATTGAAAGTATACAAAGAATTTCAGTTATTAGTTCTCATATTCTAACTTCATACTTTGGGGGG
>ML806865.1:354462-369414 GCA_009831015.1 Picea engelmannii
CCAGTCTCTACTACATCCCAAACATTAGCACCCAAGGCCATTAAATATGTTCTCATTCTAGTCTTCCAGAAGGAAAAATTTGTTCCATCAAACAGAGGGGGCTTAGAGGCTGAAGTCCCTTCATTACTTGTCATGTTTAAGCTTAAATATCTACCTTTAAACAAAAGGAACCTGCTCTGATACCAATTGTTGAAATTACTGATACAACTAAGAGGGGGGGTGAATCAGTTGTATTTGAGCTTAAACAATATTAAGTCTATTAAAACATTCTTAAACTTTCTTCAAGTGATCATCAACTTTATACAGCAGATGGACAATAAAAGTAAAAAACATCAATCACACATAAGGTATACACAGAGACAGATTTTCATGAGGAAACCCATAAAGGGAGAAATCCGCTTCTTCCTCGAAATGATAGGCAGTCTTTTAAGTTCTGTACATCATCTTTAATTGAGCACCAACTCAATGTGAGGCTGCTACCTCTGTTTTACAAGCTACAACTTGTTTGAGAGCACTAACTCTCTGGTTTCTCTAGCACCCACTAGAAGGAAGCACCAACTTCCAGTTACACAGGCTCCAACTTGTATAACAGAGAACACTTGTTCTCCCTTGCACCACTCGGCCACCCTGGTTTCTCTGGCTACAACCAGATGGAAGCTACAACTTCCTATGTTCAAGCTCCCACTTGAACCTTTGAGGACAACAGTCCTCCCGAGCACCTCCCAACCACCCTGAAGTATTTAATAATGAATACATAGATAACTACATAGATAAATCAGTTCTTACCAGTCTTTTCCTGTTCTATAAGTCTGATCTTCTTCAAACTATTCTGCAATTCTTCTCTTCCTCTGTCTGTTCAGCAGGTCTTCTCTACATCAACTTTTTCTATCATTCTGCTCTGCTTCAACTTGCTCTATTATCCTACTCTGCATTTAATCTCACTCTGCACATATGCTCAATTTCATACTGCGCATCCTCTCCTTTTTCCTTACTTATAGTTTCATTCTTTTTCCTCTAGAACAACCAAACCATACACAGTATGTCTCGTCTTCTTTTATACACACCTACACGAAAGTTTAACTTCCCAACTCCTTAGACAAAAAGAAGACAATTGTCCGAGCAACTGAAAAACCAATTGAAACGCTAACTAATTTGCAATCATGAGTCCGTTTTGCTAATAGATTCTAAACTCAGGAGTTAAATGTGAGAGAGAACAGTAACCCTCTGATCAATACTTGATCCAATGGTTCAGATCCAATCGAGATTTTTCACATCGCAATTTCGGCACTCTTGGCACTCATAGTTTTTGTCACTTACGAATCTCAATCCCCGAAACTTCGTGAAGAAGTCAGATCAACGGTCCAGATCATTTATTGATATGACGGTTCAGATCCAATCGAGATTTCACACATCGCGATTTTGGCACTCTTGGCATTCAGATTTTTTGTCACTTACAAATACCGATCCCTGAAACTTCGTGAAGAAGTCAGATCAATGGTCCAGATCATTTCTTGATCTAACCGTTTAGATTCAATCAGGATTTCACACATCGTGATTTTGACACTCTTGGCGTTCAGATTTTTTTCCACTTACAAATCTCGATCCCCGAAACTCCGTGAAGAAGTCAGATCAACGGTCCAGATCATTTCTTGATCTGACGACTGTGATTGAATCGCGATATCGCATATCGCGAAATCGGGATTCTTGTTGCATTTGTATCTTTTCCTTTTGAATTCATGATTTGTGAAACTCTGATAAGGATTTGGATCAACGGTCCAGATATGATATTGACTCAACGACTGTGATTGAATCGTGATATCACATATCGCGAAATCGGGATTCTTGTTGCATTTGTTTCTTTTCCTTTTAAATTCACGATTCGTGAAACTCCGATATGCAGTTACATCTACGGTCCAGATCCAAGCTTTATTTAACGACTGTGATTGAATCGCCATATCGCATATCACAATTTCAGCATTCTCGTTGTCTAGTGTTTTTATCACTTCAAAGTCCCGATTCATGAAACTCCGATAAGGAGTTAAATCAACGGTCCAGATTTGATCACTATTCAGCGGCTGCGATTAAATCATGAATTCA
This sequence comes from Picea engelmannii, assembly GCA_009831015.1. NCBI lineage: Eukaryota > Viridiplantae > Streptophyta > Pinopsida > Pinales > Pinaceae > Picea > Picea engelmannii. The sequence goes on from ML806865.1 coordinate 356,560, forward strand.
CATATCGCGATTTCGAGGTTCCTGTTGTATTGTTTCTTTGATATATCCAACACGCGATCCTCGAAACTCCAACATTGATTGGAATTAATGGTCCAGATCAAAGCTTGATCTGACGGCTCAGATTTTATCGCGATTTTTCATATTGTGATTACACCCGCTTCTCCTTGCACTTTAAAGACTGTGCAGGTTCTCCTCGATCCAACGGTGGTCGGACCCTACGCTCGGATCTGAAGGCTAAGATCTGTCTCCCTCTTCAATGATTAGAGATTCTTCTTCTCAAGAGATTCTTCTCAAACTTTCTCTCATTCACTGCCTTCGATCATTTGCATTCTTCTCAAACTTTCGCTCATTTGCTGTCATCGATCATTCACTGCCTTTGATCATTCACTGCTTTCGATAATTCACCTCTATGAACTTATCTTCTATTTGTTACAAACTTGTTGTTCTCATGTCATCTTCACTGTTGCCATCAATAGCAAGCATTCGTTTTCTGTTAACTGTCTGTTAAATATTTTCTAACAGGTCTTGGGGCACTGGGGGTGTCTCTATGGCTTGTATGGCATGGAGTTGGGAAATGACACTAGAATGAACTTTTTTGAGCAGTTTTTCCATGCGATGAGAACTGATGACCTCAGGTGAACCAATAGTGATGCCTTGGAATTTATATTGGTGGCCTCCTTGGTTGAATTGTATGGTTAAGTTCTAAAAATCCATGAGAATGGGACCCAAAGTCCTTAGCTAGTCTGCACCCAACACAATGTCGCAACCGCCCATGTCAATAGAAAACATATGGGATTTTAGGTGGTAGTCACCGATTTAGAGACACACATTTTCACACCGCCCGCCACATTTCATAGAACCACCATTGGCAATCATGATTTGCAAATTGTTGACAACATGGATATAGCAATGGGTTTCTTGGGCAATGTGATGATGAATAAAATTGTGGGTGTTTCCACTATCAACCAGAATGATGACCTTTCGGTGCTTGATGTAACCGATTAACTTGATGGTTTGGGGGGTAGAGAAGCCGGTGAGTGCATTGAGGGAAATGATCGGTTCCACTTCGGGAGGGTCGGAGGGAGGGTTTATGTCAGTGATTTATGGTGACTTGGGCACAAGGGGAGTGTCAACATCCTCTTCCGGAATATCCTCAAAGATGGCCATAAAAAGATTTTGTTCCTTACATTTGTGGCCTGGGAAATATTTGTCATCACAATCATAACACAGGCCTTTGAGTTGGCGTTCATCCATTTCAGCCCTGGTCAATTTTTGGATCTTTAATGGGGCGGAGGGAGTAGTGGGGTTTACTGGTTTAGGGCGAGGGATAAAGGAAGGATTACGTTTTTGAGAGGAAACAATTTGTTGTGCTTCTTTAGCTTTTTTAGTAGCCTCCACCCAAGTCGTAGGTCGAGCCATGAGGACATGGGCCTGAATATCCTCCTTCAGGCCACTGATAAAACACTCTCGAAATAAAGCATCAGTCATGCCCTCTGTTCGAAAAGTCAGGTGCTCAAATGGAGCTATGAAGTCTTCTACTATGCCTGATTTCTTCAATTTTGTCAAACAGACCAAATGGTTGGTGTTAGTGTCAAAACATTCATAAAGCTTAGTCACAAATTGGGTCCAAGCAATATACCCTTGACGAGAAGTTTTTCTCCATTGCCAGCATTGCCAACGTTCTTGATCTAGATGGAGAACACCATACCAGAGATTGGCCAAGTCATCTATAATGTTGTAGAGAGAGAAATAATGTTCCATTTGGGTGACCGAACCAGTGGGGTCCAAGCCATCAAATTTGGTTACATCCACCCGCAGAAGGCGTATGTCCCGTTGAAAGTGATGGGGCTAAAAGGAATGGGAAGAAGTTTCACCTTCAGTCTTTGTATGTGCATCAGGAAAAGAGTCATCAGTATGGATCTTGAGTTTGGTGCAGAGTGATGCAAAGACAGATTCAAGCTGGGTGGTCAGTTCGTGTTTGACTTCCACCATTGCGGACTGCACAGATGCATTTATGGTGGTATTGATGGATGCATCATGGCAGGCAATAGTAGCACTGAGTTGTTGCACTTCTTGTTGGGTCTCAAGGAAACCATATTGCAAGGTGTTGAAGCGAGACTCTAGTTCTTGGCTACGGGTATGGGCCATGAGGATGGGTGAACTGAAAAGGGAGCGAGCAGGGTCAGAAATTTTTTTAGAAAAATGATATGGATGAATGTGATAAGGGAGAAGAGATGAATCTAATGGAATAGGTCTCAAATAATGGTGAAAAAATTTCCAGATTTTTTTTTTTTTTTATAGCTGCGAGGTTATACTTTGGTCTGAAGAATGTTGTAGTGCTGAAATCCACAAATTCTTAACCAGAAAGAAATGTGTATTTACTTGGCAACCCGAACATAGATGCGCGACAATAGATCTCGCCAGTTTAATTTGTTTATGTTTATGTTTATGTTCCCCAAAGGTTAGGTATTCAAGGGTTCTACAGACAAGGGTTTGCCCTGTGCTATAGCTCTCTGATATACATGTGGGGTCCAACAGTAGAACTTGGCCCAATATCTCAGGGCATTAACTAAGGAGGATAGACCATACCCTTAGCTGTACTACCCGACTACCCAAGTACTAGAGAGTATCTTCCTGAGTGCTATTCTCGATGACACTATAGCAGTCCAACGACCGATAGGTTTATCTAAAGAGGGCTTCAGGAAATCTAGGCCGACCCATACACAAGTGCTATCTGATGCGCTACCACTCAAAGGGGTACCAACAGGGGTTACAAGGGTGGCCAACAGATGTGCGCTTAAGAACCACTTGTATTTCCTGCGTGTATGAATTTATCAACCGCGGGTTTATGCCCGTAACGACAGATCTCTGTGGCTTAAAGACGTCAGAATACGTCTCTATCCTGAAAAAAATACCCACAATTTCTTCCAAGGAAAGTGCTCTGATACCACTTGCAAGATACCATATATATAAAATATGGAGAAAATAAATAAAATGCTAGAAATGGAAGAATAATAGTAAAATATCCAGCATAATCTTCACAATAACACAAAAATGATATAAGAATAGCAATAGAAATAGCACTTCGATTCAGAAAGAAATGTTCACAGGCCTCTTCGAGGGGGAAACCTCCAATTGAGTAGCGCTCTGTTACAATAATCTCCCAGCTAGAGTTTTCATACCCTCGACCCTTATTTATACTAAATATGTCTATTAAGAGAAGCATCTAGAGGAAGATCCTTCTAGAAGAGGAATCTTCTATTAGGTCTTCTTACATTCGCCTTATTCTATTTTATTGAAAGGCCTTATTAATATTGACCTTTATTACATCCGAATACATTGATCTACCTATGTGCGGGTTAGGACCTTAACACCGATCTTTGAAATTAAAAAATATTTCAAAATACGCACTAATGCGCCCAGTTGTCTCCCTCTTGTGCTTTGCTGGTGATGCTCCTGCATCATACTCCCTTGGCTGAAAAATTCATGGACTCATGTCCATGAGCTCCTACACTAATCTTCCATGCTTCTAGATATACGCTTCACCAACCCAATTGGCATATTCTACTGGTCGTCCTTTCCACTTCACCAATTATTCAAAATAAGTCTTCCTTCGGGTCCTTCTACCAACTCGTTGATCTACGATCTTTTCCATCTACAACTTCTCTTCTACAGGCATTTGCTTTCTCCACTGAATTTATCCTAGATATTCTGAGCCTCTGGTTATATCTTCCCTGTATGTATACAGTTCTGAAATGTTGAATATGAGAGATATACCCACATCTTTTGGCATCTCTAAATCATAAGCATTCTCACCAAATCTCCTCAGGATTTTACACGGTTCTATTTGCTTCAGCTTTATCTTAATGTATGTTCCCCTTGGGAACCTTTCCTTCCCTAGATGTGCTAGGACTTGATCTCTGACTTCAAATTCAAGCTTTCTCCTATGTTTATCAGCTCTACACTTGTATTCATTGATGCTCTTCTTCAAGTTCTCCTTGATCTGATTGTGAAGTTCCTGCATCTCTGCATCGAAGTCTTCGGTTCCAATGCTTCTAAAATCTCTTTGCTTCATATCTCTCAACTCTGACACTCCTCTCAGATTTATTCCATACATTATTTGAAATGGAATTTTCCCAGTGCTTCTGTTCACTGAGTCATTATATGAAAACTTGACTTGTTCTAGAATCTGATCCCACTTACTATGCTGTTCAGTGACCAAAATCCTCAAAAAATATCCTAATATTCTATTCACTACTTCGGTTTATCCATCTGCCTGTGGATGATATGCAGAACTAGAAGATATCTTTGTCCCCAACTTTTTCCACAACGTCCTCTAGAAATGACCAAAAAATTTTGTATCCATGTCTGAAACTATACTCCTAGGAAATCCATGGAGTATTACAACTTATCTGAAAAACAAATTCGCAACATGCATTGCATCACTAGTCTTTTGGCATGGGATAAATTGTGCCATCTTCGAAAATCTATCCAACGCCACAAATATGGAACCACTTCCTCTTTGTGTCCTTGGCAATACCAACACGAAATCCATGGTTATTGCATCCCAAGGACTCTCTGGAATAGGCAATGGCTGATACAACCCAATATTTTTCTTCTTCGCCTTGGCATACTGACAAATCTTACAATTGTTCACAAATATTTTCACCTCTGCTCTCATACTTGGCCAATAATATGAACCGTTTAATTGGGGATTTTTTTTTCATAGTCAAAATGTCTGGCTAGACCTCCACTATGTTTTTCCTTCAAAAAATTCTCCCTCATCGAGCATCTTGGTATGCACAAATGGAACCCTTTGATCAAAAACCCATCCCGAATGAGATATTCGGCCCACTGGATTTTGTCTCTAAGTAAAGGATTCACACAGGTTTCATATGCCTCTCCAAAATCTGGGTCACTATGGTACATTTCCTAAAGGTGGTCAAACCCCAAGGTTTTGACTTGAAATTCCTACAAAATAAAAATTCTCCTGCTCAATGCATCAACAACCTTATTAGCATTTACATAAATATGTTTAATGGCAAGAGTGAAATTTTTCATAAACTCTATCCACTTGGCATGTCTCTGGTTTAACTTCTCATGTCTAGTTATGAATTGCAAAGCTTGATTGTCTCTATAAAAAACAAACTCCTTTGGTACGAGATAGTTCCTTGATTTCTTCAAGGATTGAATTATGGCATAAAACTATTTGTTGTATGAGGAGTACTTGTTTTTGGCTTCATTTAGCTTCTCACTGAAATATGCAACAAATTTGTTGTCTTGACTTAAGACCGCTCCAATTGCAACGCCACTCACATTGCATCTTACTTGAAATTTCTTTCTGAAATCCGGTAATACTAGAATCGGTTGTTCCGTTATTTTCTCCTTCAATATGTTGAAGCTCCTCTCAGCCTCTTCTTTCCACTTGAAATACTTGTGTCTTTTCTTCACTGTATCCATCATTTGAGAACTAAACCCACTAACATTTCTGATGAACTTCCGATAGAAACCTGCTAATCCATAGAAGCTTCTTACTTCAAATATATTCTTCGGTGACGGCCATTCTTTGATTTCTTTTCACCTTTTCAGGATCCATATTCAATTCGTTTGAAGAAATCACAAACCCAAATATATGAGTTTTATCTTCATGAAAGAGGACTTTTTCAGATTAATCAACAACTTCTCTTGCTGCAACCTCCTCATCACCATTGTCAAATGTCTCAAGTGATCCTCCTTATTCTTGCTAAATACCAGTATATCATCCAAATATACAATCACAAACTTACCAATGAAATATTTTAACACTTCATTCATCATCCTCATAAAAGTACTCAGCGCATTCATTAAGCCAAATGACATAACAATCCATTCATACAACCCCTCATTTGTCTTGAATGTTGTTTTCCACTCATCACCTTCTCTCATCCTTCTCTAGCGATATCCACTTTTCAAATCTATTTTTGAAAAATAGTTAGCTCCACTCAGGAAATCCATCAAGTCATCGATCCTTGGTAATGGAAATCTATATCTGATGGTGATCTTGTTTATGGCCCTCGAGTCCATACACATTCTCCATCCTCCATCCTTATTTGGACTTAATACAATTGACACTTCACATGGACTCAAGCTTTCTTTGACCAATCCTTTGTGTAACAGATCCTAAACTTGTCTCTTCACCTCCTCATTCTCTTGAGGTGTCAACCTGTACACTTCTTTATTCAATAGGATTTCTCCTAGTATCAAGTCAATGTGATGGCTGATACTTCTGATAGGTGGTAGTGATTTTGGAAACTCATCCGCTACAATGTCAATAAAATTCTCTAACAGTTCCTGAACTTCCTTAGGTAAATATTCCATTGAATTAATGGTAAGGATAACCCTCATCTTCCTCGCTACAAAAAACTGCATCTCATTTTCCTTCTTTAATTCATTCAGGATTTCCTTCCCAGTCATGAGAAGTATGCTTGTGCTAGTTTCATCCTTCACCTTCTTTTCTTCAATTTCCAGCAACATGTGTGTCTTACCATTCTTCTCTAAGGTGTAAGTATTCCTCCTCCCATGATGAATGAGATTTATGTCATACTACCATGGTCTTCCCAAAAAAACACGGCATACATCCATGGGAATCCCATCGCATAGAATCTCATCTTTATATCCTCCTATTTTAAATTCAACTAGGCATTATTGATTGATTGTTACCTAATGACCTTTCTACAACCATGAGACCTTATATGGTGTCAGATGTGTAGTTGTCTCCATCTCTAGCTTCTCCACCATCTCTGTGGATACTAAGTTGTCAGTGCTCCCACTATCAATTATCACCTTGCAAACCCTATCCTTCGTTTTGCAAGATGTTTTGAACAAATTGTTCCCCTGTGTTGGTTTTTCGGTCTCTGGCTCTTGCTTCAAAAGAAACTTCTTCATCATCAAGGATTTCCCATATTCTGCACCTTCTTCCTCAAAATCTCTTTTCTTGCGCTTCAGAAATGTGAGCTTCACCTCCTTTCTTCATCTCGAGGAAATCCCAAGACATATGCCCTATTTTTCCATAGGCATAACATCTTACTTCTCCTCCTCTGCCTCTTCCTCTTCCTCTAGGAAAATAGTTTCTACCACCACTCTACCTTCCTTGGGAATGTCCTCCTCTCTCAGAGTGACTATGTGGTTTCTCCGCCTCATATTTGGGCTTCTGCACTTTATCCTGGCCAACTCCTTTGCCTCTGTTCAAGCTTCGACCTATGTTTTGTTGACTCTGCTTCCTGGTCAAATTCTCTTCTACTTTCAGTGCAATTTTATATGCATCCTCTACTGTCTTGACTGTCACCATGCTGATTTCATCCTGGATATCATATCTCATGCCATTGTTGTATCTGGAAACATTCTCTTTGCATTTCTCTCTCTATTCAGCTCTGATGTTCAATCTGTAGAACTCCTTTGTGTATTCCTTCACAGTCAATCCTCTCTGTCACAGGTTCTTCATGATCTTGAACAGTTTTATCTGGTAATCCTTGGGCATGAATTTTTCCTTTAGCTTGGCTACCATTAGATTTCAACTCTTAATATTTTTTTTTCCCTTCCTCCTTCTGTCAGCATGCAGTTCATCCCACCATAATGTTGCATGTCCTTTCAACCTAGTGAAAACATGTCTTACCTTTTTTTCCTCTTCGACATCCTCATAGTAAAAATACTTGCCCATTGCTCGTATCCAATTAAGCAATTCCTTCGTGTCTAATTTTCCTTCATACATAGGGACATCAATCTTTCCTCTGGCTCCCAATTTGACAACCTCTTTCAGAAAGCATTCTTCTATAGCATCCTCAGCTACATATTCTTCAACCTCCACTTCTTTGTATTCTGCCTAGCTGATGTCTCCAGCATCAGGTGCTCTCCTTTGTTTTGTTTCCATGGAATCCAACCTCACATGTAATTCTCTCATCTCCCTTTCCATAGCTTTGTTTTATACAGGTGGCTCAACATGTCTTCTAGGCGGCATTGTGCTGACGTTTCTGATACCTCTTGCCGATATCAATTTACCTCTCTTCCGACATAAGTCAATTATGTACTCTCTCTGATACCACTTCTGGTGTAGACCCCCTTCCCTCCAAAGGACTAATCGACCTCTTGGTCTTGGATCATTCGAAATACTGAGTCGAAGTGACTCTTTTGGTCCCTTTTTTTTCTCCTAGTGACCACGACTATAACCGCGGGTCTATCCCTTCATGATTTGGGTTTCGGGGATATCCCAAGCTCTTCCTTTTCCTTTTCCCGAAGTGCGCTTTCCCAGATCTCCGGGCTTTCGCCTATGTCTCCTCAGATTCGTTGGTCCCACTATGGTTTGGTTTTCGTGACTTCACAAACCCCTTGGTTTCTCACCCCATAGATTCTAAAATTCTGATTCCCAAATTCCTTAATCCATTGCCACGCGTTCCCCTTGCGATCAATGGCTGGGATCCATTTGTGACTTCAAACTTCGCAACTTCTCTTTCGTTGAGCCTTCCAACGTTTCGAACTCTGAAGTGTTGAAAACACGTTACAACTATCCTCTACATGAATCTCCCATATTTGACGTTCTGGAATCGTTCACCTCCCCCGAGAATGAATATTGTCCACTGATTTCAGTGAAGACTCTAGGGACTTATATCCTTGAAGAATTTCCACTACTCTCCCTCCTGATCTTTACTTATTCTACCTTCTCTCATTCCTCTGAACACCCTCTTAGACACTTAGTTGAAATCTTGATCTGTGCATACCTTGCAACAGATCCTCTTCCACAATCGACTCCCCTGTGGATGACTTTTCACTCCTTGTGACTGTTCTCCAACCGCTTATGTCTCTTGTGACTAAAATCACGCTAATTCTCCTGAGCTTTCAAATCTGAAACTCTATCATGCACTCCTTGAGGACATTAATGCAATCCTTGAAGATGTTAGTGCAGTCCTTGTAGATGTCAATGCACTCCTTCCAGACGTCAATGCACTCCTTGCACACATACAATTTATCATTATCTCTTCTGAGCTTCGAGTCAAAACAGACTCGATCACACACTCCTTGCAGACACTATGCACACCTTGCACTCACTCAATGAAGAGAAAAAATTGAAACTTAGTGACTCTTCATAGTGACTCATACATTCAACAATGAAAATGCGGTCATGGATACAAGAATAAGAAATAACAGAGAATTGAAATTAAATAGAAAGTCTACCATTCATTCAGATAGACACATAACAACCCTCATTGGGACAATATTCCTCGACTTTATTCATTCAACTAAAACTTACATACATTCATACAATATTTCTTTGTATCTCCCAACTCTTGACTTACAATGACAATCTACACATTATATTTAACAACCACTCCTCGACAACAATACAAAGATTTATACAAAGGGACTCTCTTGAGTTCTTCCCTCCAACTACTCTATGCTATCCTATCATAATTAAATTCTATCAACTAAACATTTATTACAATAAATATCGAGTCTGACAGATAAGAGCGCAAGCTCCAAATCTGTACTGTGATCCGTCTCATAAAAAAAATACATTCCCCACCAATCTTATGTGATGGCTCAGCCTCCTATCATTAAATGTGTTCATAAATCAAAAATATTTCTCAAATATTACATTAATACACCGGTCTTTGAAATTCAAAAATATTTCAAAATACGCGCTAATGCACCTAGATGTCTCTTGCTTTTGATTTGTTGGCGATGCTCATGCATCAATGAGTAAATAAGTTTATTGTTGAAGTATATATTGAATTTTTTTAAATTCTTTTATGTCCAATAATATGAAACTGTGGGCAATCACTTGCCTGGAAAATTTGACTGTGATTTAAGAGGTGCATAGTTAAATTTGTTTTCCCTGCATATTTTTCACATAAAAATAAACATAAGTCAATTATTATTTTTTAAACAAAACCATCACGTAAAAATAAACAACATTTAATAAAAAAAATTTGAACAAAGTCAACAAAAATAAAGATTAAGTTATTTCACAATTGGATTTGGATTTTGTTATGTGACAACTTTCCAATGAACGATTCTTACTCTTGTGAACTTGTTAGATCAATCTGCCCTTTCAATCCTTAAACTGCTCATTGTGTTTACATATGTTTTCATGTTTTTTAATGTTTTCATATGTCGTTGGGAGTGTTCTCATTAAACTTTATATATAAATGGTAATCTAAAATTTGTGCATTTTCTTCTCCTTATAATCTGGACTTTGTGCATTTTGTTCCCCTTATAATCTGTAGATTGTGCATTTTGGTCTAGATGACATCATTTTAATAGCTTCATGTTAGCTTGTTAAAATTTAATTAAATTGTTTTATTTTTTTCATAATTTAAAGTTTTGTAATTTTAGAAAGATTTATTGTTAGAATTACATTTTTTTAAATAATAAGAGTTTTTTAAAAAATCCTCAAAACTTTTTTGATTTCATCTATAAATTAATGAAATTACAACTTCTATACAGTGGAATTGAAATTTCAAAATTCCATTGAAAAATAAACCAAAAATTAATTTAAATTAGAAAATATTATCTCCTTATTACCCAAATAGATTCACACTATCTTTCCTAACAGAAAAACTACTGTAGGGAAACTGGGCAACCAACTCGGAAACCAAATAGCTTCACATATAAACTCATACTACCAACTATACTATGCCAAAATAGGATAGAAATATTAAGGAGACTCGACAACCAATTAGCTTCACATATAAACTCGTACTGCCAACTATCCTATGCCAAAATAGGATGAAAATCTTAAGGAGGAATAGTTGTAAACTTTAGGCTTTTAAAATAAATTTAGGAGATTTATTCTCAATAAATAAAAACTTACATAAACTTCTAATTCCCTCTTCTCCAAGGTCATAAGGAAGGTTACCATGAACTGTGTTACTCACAGTTTTTTGTTTCAAAGCTCAAACACTGACCATGGGGGGCCTATCTAGAACAAATATGTATATATACCATGTTACAAGCAAATAGATCCTCTAGTATTGGGAAAGACGTACTGAAATTTTCATTAATAGATAGTGTAGGTGGGATCCCTTTAAACCTTCCCACCATATGTTTTCTCTTCTTTTACAGAACCCACACTCAGCAGCTCCATAAACCCGAGTTTCTTCAGTTTTATTGTAAAATATACGAGATCTGCATACCCAATCACATTTATTTTCCTATCTTTCATATCCCCTAGAATAGACTCTGCCCTTGTTGTAGTGTCACCTTTCACTACCGAGGCTTTCAAACCTCTTTCTAACCAATCTGTACATGGAATTTTACATAAAACATACATAATTGTATAATCACATGCGTAACAACAAAGAGATACATTTTAATTCTCAGAATAAATATATAGTTACTGTTATAATTAGACAATCTATAGCTTTCAACAATAATTCGTTTACACAGCGGAAAACATGATAATGTATACAGCACAATCATGCCAAAATGTGACAAGAACATAATTAAATACTTATCTTGTAATAGTGGAGAAATCCACCAACCAAATGCAGGCCTTCCACGAACCTCCCAGTCGTAGATTGTACTACTCCTCAACTCAACAGTGGGTCACCCCGAGCTGGGACTGAGCTCCACCCTAGGGAAAGGAATCCAGACTCAGGCTGAGGTTACAGGGAATTCAATCACACACAACCACCAGGAAGAATGCTCTCCCAGGAATCTCCCACGCTCACTGCCCACAGACCTTCATTCCCCACATGCATGTTCCACACCAAGAGAGTGCACCTTCTCTGTCAACTGGATAGTCCTTCGGCTACCAGTCTCCCTTACCTTGGGTTACAGGAACAGAACAGACTGGAAGTATCCAGGTTCTATGGAAGCTACAGGGTTCCTTCCAGGAGCTCTCTCCTTCCTCTGCGCACTCTCTCACTTGGAGGGAGTCTCTCACAGGCCAACAAGCCTCACGAAGTCCAGAACTACATGCCACAACAAACACAGGTAAAATGGACACAGGCTTCCCAAGAACCAGTGCAACAGTCACAGGATGTTCTCTCGCTCAAGATTTCAGAATAGGGCTCCACGCATAAGCTCGCTCAGCTTTTCCTAGGCAAACAGAGACTCTTTCCCGAAATTGACATGGACATTTCGTTCAGGGAACGCACACACTAGTTTTCTCTTACAGACAGACTCCACGGCTCTAAACAAGGGTAAACATGCATTCTTCAGAACCCAGCACAGGCTTCCCCTCTGTAATAGACATACACAAGGTCTCTTGCAGACTGACTCCTATGGCTCTTGCTCAGGGAAGTCGGGTCAAATGGAATGAGAGAGCTCCCCCCCCCACGACTGTTCCTTTCTGTTTTATTTTCATGCGTCAGGGTGGACATTTTTCACCCTGGGAACTGCATGTGTTCCATCCACATGCCTCCCTGTACATGCCTTTCCTTTTTGCTAGGAACTTAGGATAAAATAATATGCACATGGATTTTTAGGAAATAATATTAAAATATTATTCTAGGCCTAAGCCCCTAGGCTCAACACTCAGCCCCTTTGCCACCTTCTAGCCCCTAGTTTCTTGCCCACTCTATGGATGCTCAGTCCCCCTTAACTCATTCATCGTGGTCGGTCTGTACCTGGCAGTGTTTATATTTTATTAATAAATCTGCATACATACAAGTACATTAGTAGGCTCCTGGCCTAACAAAGACATAAGCCTTCCAGCTTATACAAAACTTGGCTCACAAGCCTCTAGAGCACATTTACAATTCATTGCATATATCATGATCTGTAACGGGGCTCGGCCTTGGGGACACTACACTTGCAATAAAATATTTTGTCATTTCTCCAAACCCAATTCATTTTAATGAGAAACTGCATTGGTGAATG
>ML806866.1:24048-52190 GCA_009831015.1 Picea engelmannii
GCCCTCCATGGGCTCATCAGTCCTAGAGATCATAGCAATGTAAATCATATCTCATCATTAAAGTTATCAAATATATGCATGAAATCCCTAACATATCATCTAAGAGCTCAAAGATATTACACAGATCTACTATACAAAGCTAATGAAAACCGACAGAACAACCTATTGGGATAACACCCACAAGAGATGGAAATTTTCCTCAGAATATCATTCAAGCCATGTTTTATGAGGTGATATGGTTTTTAGGGATGTCCAGTCACAGTTAGACCAAGGGCAGGTGTTGTCTGTGGGTGCCTTTGTAGGAGGCGAGTTGTACCCGTCATGGATGCATTTTTTCCAAGCCCCTTATTGTTTTTCTTTCTTTTTACTTCAAGGTTTGACCAGAGTACACTGCCTTGGCTTGGTGGCCAGAGTTGACAGCGTTACCCACTGGTATCTTCGCAGAAATGATAATGTTGACTCGTGATGAGACCCCCTTTCCCTTGGCCATGCAACCAAAGGTCACTGCCCTGGCTTGGTGACCAGATAGTGGCAATGTCATACTGTTGAATACCTATGAACATAATGGGCCGGCTCATGATGAGATCTCCCATCCTCTTGGTTAGGTCTTGTTTCTTTTTTTATTATTTTTCTTAGGGTCCCTTTAGTTTCTTATCGAGAGGCTTTTTATTGCCTTCTCAGGGATCCCTTGGGCAAAGCATCTCAAGGTTTTATTTCCTATGGATTTTATCTTTTACCAGCTACTTTTACCCCCTGGGCCTTTAGCCCCTTCTTCCCACAATACAAAGTGTAACCCTAAAAGGTCATCCTAATGGCCGGACTAGGGGAATGGGATAGATGAGCGGGGCATAAGATGTAAAATGACAAAAATGGTGGGAGCGGACGATGGCTCTGCAAATCTCCTTCGATGGCTAACCAAAACCCATGAATACGAACTTGCTAAGTTACCCCATCAATCACCCCAACAATGGTCAAGTGGATTAGTGTAAGATCCAAGCAGTCATCAGAAATGAAAGGAACCTAATGCATATATAAGAGGGTCATAATGATCAAATAGGACACATACCATGATACCTCGGACCAATTACCTCATGGAGCAAGAGTCCTCTCCGATACAAATCTGGCGAAGAAGAAGAAAGATGGGCCCTCCAGGGCCATGCTCTAGTCAATCCCGCTCTCGGTACTCCATGTCTAGGACCTGTGGGCCTCGAGACATGATCTTCTAGTTATCCCTAGATATCGGGGATAACAAGACCCAATTCTTTGTACCTTGACCTGATTGAGGACATGCATTAAGAACAACAAGGAGTAGACCACTCTGATACCACTGATCTGGAATATATTTGCAGAACGAAATGAATAAAGATTATTATCAAAAGATGTTTAATATAGGATAATATATATACAGTAAAATGGGTTTCTATTCAATAAGGAAATAAGCTGAAACTGTAAAATGCAGCGGAAACAAGCTTGCTATAATGGTGGAGGCTTATCTCCGAGAAGATATGTGACAGATGCACTAATTCGCAAGAAGAAGATTGCAATGAGGCTTTGAAGGCATTTTTACAATAAGCAGGAATGTCTAAAACCCTAGACATCCAAAAAAGCTAACCCTAGGAGATGAAGCGCCAAAAGTCATGTGGGCCCCGTTTGGGTAAGTTATCGGACCTTAATAAGGTAAGTAATTACTTGCAATTTTTTGGAATTGATCTCATGAGAATTTGATCTTATTTTAGCAATGCTCATTTTTTTATTTACACTTGTCAAAACAAATAGATTTTTTTGATCTTCTAGATTATGGTTGATTACATCCTTATAATACCTTATTTTTTTTTCCTCTAGCTCTTTATCACACCACATTTTCTCGTTAAATTTTGATTTAATAATATTTTTAATAGTGTCCTTATTCTACAAAATGATCTCTTATGTTATTCCCCAATAGCTTAGCCAAGATTGAGCATCTTTATTCCATCCCCTCTTGAGTTGAAGGTGGTTTTGGCTGGAGTTTGAAGCAATTTTAGAACGCCTCTTGTCTTCCATGTTGTTTAACTTGTTCTTATACAATAGGTATCTAGTCATAGCTATGCTCTCAATGGGGGAAAGGTTTTCCTTTAAGAGGAGGATAGGATAGGGCATATTTCCTTTAATTTTCAGATTATAGGTTAAAATTTTATTTGTTATCTGTTCTATCTTTCTCCATGACTCTCTAGAGGTACTGCATTACCAAACTCCACATCCATATAGAATAACATGAGTAACAAGAGTATGAAAGAGGATTTTTTTCTTATCCCATATCCAAATATCGGTTGATTTACAATTGTTTTCAAGCCCATAATAAGCTTTCAATCCTCCATTTATCCTTTTCTCAATGTTATAATTCTAGTTGAGCTTATGGTGAATATCAATTCCAAGATATCAGTATGAAGTCACTTCCTCCAAGTTTTTGTTGTCATACACAAAAGTATCATGTGTGATGTTATTGGATTTAATGATCATGAATTTTTTTTTTTCAGTATTAACAGTCATACCCATATTGGAGAAAAAATCCTTGAGGTTTCTTAGTTGTTTTCCAAGATTGTAGGGACTTCTTTCCATAAGAACAATATCATCAACATAAATAATAATATTGATGATTATACCAATGAGAGTTGGGCCAACACAACCTACTTCTTCCAAACAATATTCTAACTTGTCAATGTATATGCCAAAAATGGTAGGGGACAAGGGACAACTTTGCTTGACTCCAAAATTGCAGTTAATTTATTTCGAACAGCCATTAGTGTTATTAAACTTGAAAATAATATTCTCATACAACATTATTGCAACAACCCTCAACTCGAAAGGCACTTTTATCTCATCCAACCTATCCCAAATGTTTTCCTGAGTATTGTCTCAAAATATTTTCTAGTCAACAAAACAACAAAAAGAATATGTTCTAGTATCGTAGAACTCCTCTACAATGATCCTAAGGGTAATAATATGGTCCACGGTTGAATGATATATCCTAAATCCGACCTGACCTTTAGCTCTTTTACCGTGACTTTCTATTCATAGGCTAATATTATTTTCCAAAATAATTCTATATAGCTTGGCTAAAATCGGGCTAATCATAATGGTCCTATAATTAGAGGGAATATTTCTATCCTCATTTTTAAAAATAGGTACAATGAAGCTTTGTGTCTAGGGTTTAGGGAAGCCTTGCTTGACTACTAAATTGAAGAGCTTGTGAATGTGAGGGATGAGGACAGGCCCTTCGATTTTAAAAAGTTCATCTTGGTAGCCTTCAATGTCCTTATATTTCCCATTTGCAAGTCGCTTAACCTCGAACTCTATTTCATCCAAAGAAAAACTTCATCGTCTGTAGGAACAATAGGAATGGTATTATCCATGGCATTAGGGAACATGTAAAGACTTTTAAGGTAAGAATTCCAATCTTAAGGGAATCATATTATTTTCTTTAGTATTGCAAATTATAATTTACCTCCAGAACTTCTTAGGATCAAGCTTAGATAGGTGTAAAATATGTTCTTGCCTTTTATTTATATAGTACATTTTTTTCCTTTTCATCAGGGATTTGTATGTATTGATCTTATCATGTTTTAAGGACTCATTAGAAGCATCCCTAATGGATTTCCTAACAATTTTATATTATTTATTATACCAAGGATTGGTTGTTCTATTATTCTTTCTACAAGATACCTCAAAAGAGAACTTGTTAATAGAAGTGGAAAGGGTAGTTGTAAAATTATGATAGAGATCTTCAATGTTGTCCTTATGACTTAGGAGATGTAATTCACTATTTAAATCCTTTAAGAAAAGATTGACTTTACTTAAAAAGTAACAAACAGACCAAAAATTAAAAAATAACACACATATAAAACAAAAAATTAAAAAGTAATGTCCTTATGACTTAGGAGATGTAATTTATTATTTAAATCTTTTAAGAAAATATTAACTTTACTTAAAAAGTAATAAACAAACCAAAAATTAAAAAATAACACACATATAAAACAAAAAAAAATAAAATTAATAAGTAAAAAGGGTTGAGGTAAAGTCAAATAAAAAATGATAAGAAAAAAAATACCAAAAAAAAACCTCAACTATCAAACAAATAGAAGAAAAACTAAACCCAAAAAACAAAAGTTAATAAACTTAAAAAACAAAAATTAACCAACCTAGGAGAAAAATAAAAATAGAAATTATTAAGGACATAAACATTAAACATTAGAATTAAAAAGAGTTCACAAAGGAAATCAAAGATAACAAAAAATTAAAGGAAACCGATAAAAACCAAACTTAAAATTAAATTTACATACCCTATTAACATTAGGGTAAAGGAACATGTAGTGGACATAAATCATAACCAAGTTCATTTTTCTGATCACTCAAGTAGACCAAACACCATATTTGCATTGAAGATACTAAAGTTGTAGTCAATATTGACCACTACGGAAAAAGAAAAATCATAGAAGCTATTGAAATTAACAACATTAATTGTGATGATAGTTGAGAGATCAATAAAAAAAAATGGTCTTCCACTACATCATGCATGTGGGATTTGTTATCCCCAATTTCTAGGGATAACTAGGAGATCATGTCTCGAGGCCCACAGATCCTAGACATGGACTACCGAGAGCAGGATTGACCTGAGCATGGCCCTGGAAGGGCCATCCTTCTCTTCTTTCATCAGATTTGTTTTGTCAGCAGCAACAACAGCCATCACCATTGGTCTGGTCTTGTATCGGAGAAGTCTCTTTCTCCATGAGGTAATTGGTCCAGGTATCATGGTATGTGTCACTTTTGATCATTATAACCTTTAGATATATGCATCTTACTCATTTTATCTCTGACGACTACTTGGATCTTACATTAACCCACTTGACCATGATTGAGGGGATTGACAGGGTGTCCTAGAAAGCCTGTACCCATAGGTTTTGGTTTGCCACCGAGGGGATTTCTGAAGAGCCATCGTCCGCTCCCATCATATCATCACTTTTTCATCTTATCTCCCACTCATCTGTCCCATTCCCCTAGTCCGGGCATTAGGATGATCTATTTGTGGGGTTGCACCTTATCTCGTGGGAAGAAGGGGCTAAAGGCCCAGAAGGTAAAAGCAGTTGGTAAAAGATAAAAGCCATAAAATGAAACCTAGAGATGCCTCGCCCAGGGATCCCCGAGAAAGCAATAAAAATCCTCTCAGCAAGAAGCAAGAGGGACCCAAAGAAAAATAACAAAACAAGACCTAGCCAAGAGGATAAGGGGTCTCATCACGAGCTAGCCTATTATATTCATGGGTACCTAGCAGCATGACATTGCCACTATCTGGTTACCACTCCAGGGAAATGACCTTTGGTTGCATGGCCAAGGGAAAGGGGGTCTCATCACGAGCCAACCTTATCATCTCTGTGAAAGTTCTTGTGGGTAACACTGTCAGCTCTGGTCACCATGCCAATGCATTGTCCTCTAGTTAGTCCTTGAAATAAAATAAAAAAGAAAGAGCAAATAAAGAAAAGAAAGAATAAAGGAAAGAAAGGGCTTGGAAAAAATTGCATCCATGACGGGTTAACATCTTGCCTTCTACAAAGGCACCCACAGGTAATATCATGCTTCCTTGTCTCTCACTCTACCCGTATGTATGGATATCCCTTATCCACATCACCTTGTTTTACATGGCTTGGATGATACCTCTTGGAGACTTTCCTTTCCTTATGGATACTAGCCCAATAGGGTGTCTTGTCTTTTTCTTCAGCCTTGTATTGTAGGTCTTTGTAATATCTTTAAGCTATTAGATGATATATCAGGGTTTTTATGCATATGTCTGACAATATTAATGATGAGACGTGATTAACATTGCTATGATCTCTGTGACTAATGATCCCATAGAGGGCGAATTTTTTGATGTATAGGACCATGCTCGACGGACAGGTACCACGTGGACCGGTACGCATGGGGATATGATTAGTTCGGACCTCCATGGGGATGAAGAGCCCATCAGATGGTTGTTGGGACCCCATCAGGGCCAGAGACAGAATAGTTTTTGACCGAGGTCTTGCACTAGAGAAGAAGAGGACATTCCATCAAGGGCACCTTGGCTGAGCCAGACCTAGGGGGATTGACCCACTTGTAGTGGAACGATGGCCCCAGATGACCCAGGACGTCACCAGGAGGCTTGTGACCTCATCATGAGCATATGGTAGATGGACAGGGTTGTTGGCACCTGTGACAGCTTGGAAGAGCCCAAGGAGGGCTAATGTCTGGTTTCTGGATGCTGCACTGGCCCCAAAAGGGCCTAAAGTCTCCCTCAGGAGGGCTTGACGTCTCATCTTTTGCTCATTTAGGGTTTTAAAAGAACATTTAATGTAAAAACAATATGATTTTTGTTTAAAGCCTTGTTGGCTAATTTTATGACCTAAAATTTAATTAAAGGTCATGATACAATATATATTGAGGAGTTTTATCCTCATTTTGACATAACAAATCACTCACTCTCATAGTTAGGTCTGATTTTTGCACCCTATTAGGGTTATTGGCTATTTTGAGGAAGGCGCACTTGTTTGGAGAGGATATTTTTGGCAATTTATGGTGTTTTTCTTGAAGGAAGGTTTACAACTAGGGTTTGCATACTATTTTCTTGATAATTTGTAAGTATTTTTCTTCAAAACTTATTGATTGAATGGTTGTAGTTTAATTTCTTGATTTCTATTTATATATATACATTGTTGAATCAAAACCCTAGGGGACAAACACACAAGTAGGTTGTTGTCTCATGTCCCCTCATAGAAAAACCTTTTAAGCCATTGAAGAAGAAGAAGAGAGCCTAGCCATTGCTACACTCTTTCTATCTTCCTCCCTTAAGCTAGTCATACTTTTAAATTTCAAGAGAATAGGACATCCCAGGCCTAGGTTATCTACACTTAGGGTCATTTTTCTTTTAGGGTTTGATGAAAGAGCCTTTCCTTTGCAACACTCTCCCTCTTTAAGGTCTCTTTTCTTGATTTTACTTGTCTTTAAGCTAGTTGTTTGTCGGGAAGGAGGAGAGAGCACGAGGCCTTGCTTAAGCAACACCAAAGTGAGCCTCTCTCCCCTAGGGTTTTGTCTTCAAGGCCCTGCCATTGAAGCACCTTGAAACCTTTCCCTCTTTTCCTTTAAATCTCATCCTCTTCAAAGTTGTGCGTCCTTCTCCTTTTGACTCCATAACCCTAGGCACTGATCTTAGCTTCCAACGTTGAAGTGAAAGTGATTGAAACAACTCTTAAAACTCTTAAATTTGAAACCATAACTAACTAACTAACCCTAATTATGTTGACGTCATACTTGGTTATTCCATCTTGACACGACACTTTCTGTTGATAAGCAATTAGATGATGGTTTAAGATAATTTATTGAGTAAGGGATTGATTAAATACATTGTTGGCTACATCATCTCAATATTTATTGACGAATTGATATTATTCCATTGCTATATTAATTAGCATTGATCTCATTGATATCTATTGTTATAATTGTTAATATATTGATGTCAGATAGTTATATGAAGTGCTAACCCATTGAATTATAGCCTGCATATATTGTTTTTCTATTGTCTTGTTCCGGGTAGGTGTTCTCATTTGGAGATACACTTCATTATTGGCTCTTTAGCCGGACTATCTGATCTTGGTGGTAACATGTGAGGAGGGACTTTTACTTTGACCTTTACACCTTGGCCTCTTCAAAACCACAGGGTACCGGGGACGTCTCCCCTGGGCTTAACCTCCCTAAATAGAAAGAACCTCCACATTGTGGTGACATTGGGTGGGGTAGGTTCATGTTACGCTAGTTTGGCCTCTATCTTCTAGCCTTTTGACCTAGCTACAAACTGTGCGATAAAATTTTGGCGCCATTGCTAGGGAACACTGATTCAATTCTCCTCAAACGACAAATCTTTTCGGTAAGCCTTGCCTCAGAGACCTTTTCTTACAAGCTTACCTGGCGAGTCCACTAGGGTTTTTTTTCCCTTTTCTTTTGTAGTTACAAGTAAACTATCTGGAGACTCCACAAACTAGAAGGAGATTCAACAATCCTCCTTTCTCTTTCAGAAGGAAGCCTCCCTTAAACTCTCTTGTTGTCAAATCACTTTTCGGGAAGAACCTTCCTTTAAGAATCATGTCTACCTCTCAGATCGCTACAACAAACTCAACCAACAATCAAAGACAATGGTCATCTACCCTTTTCAGGCCGTTAGACATGTCAACCATACCAGGCTACCCTAGGCAGATGCCACCCAAGTATGAGAAGTGGTTGCCTAAATTCACAGGTACTGATGCAATCAGTGTTGAAGAGCATATGAGCAAATTTTGGGCATTCTTTCAGCTTCACCCCATCAGTGATGATGCTAAATATTTGGTCATGAAGTTGTTCTCCGCTACTTTCTATGTTGACTAAAGGCATTGGTACCTCAGCCTTCCTAATGGAAGCATCAAAACCATGGATACACTTGAAGAGGAATTTCTCAAAAGATGGAGTATCAAAGAGGACCCTAATATGCTTCTCACACGACTAAATAGCCTTGCTAAATATGAAAATGAGTCCATTTGGGAGTTTTACACCAGATTCGAGACATTGATACAAATAATTCCCGCAAGCCATCACCCGAAAGATGACTACCTTGTCCATATTTACACCAGATCTTTTAATGGCCAACTAGGGTATCTTCTTAGAGACAAAAACCCCTAGTCCATCCAAGAAGCCCAAGAGCTCGCCACTAAGATAGAAGGGAATCTCCTTTCATCTAAAATTGAGCCTTTTGCTAACCCAAGGGGGAGAATAGACACCAAGCAAAAAATAGTACACAATGTTGAGCCTATTCCAGATCTATGTACCAATATCAACAAACTGCAAGCCTCCATGGATGGCATCATAAATAATCAAGAAGAAATGATGAGCAGGATTGTCAGACTCAAAAAATATCAGATCCAAGCACCCAGGGCCCCGTTCAAAGGACAATTTCAGAAAGGGAACCGATTTTACAAGACAAAGAATGAGCATGAAGTTCCAAATACCTTGGCCCCTACAAACGTTGTTGATGAAAATCCTTGGTGTCTGGAGTGCAGTGAAGCACATTGGGAGCATGAATGTCCTTATAATGTTGGCCATCAATAAGTTAACAACATGGATTGCTTCATGGATTTCCCTCAGATAAATATCACAAATATAGAACATCAAGAGGCCATAAGGGAAGCAGCCAGAGCAGCAAGGATGGTGGTAATAAACAACCTGGATCAGGAGTCATGAGAAAATCTAAAGAAACAAGAATTTCAAGTATACAAAAGGAAGAACTCGAAACAACCTACTGTTGATCAATCGAAGTCCCCGTCCATGGAGATACTTCTTCCCAAGACATCCAAGGATGGTAAGGTTGACCTAAATTTTGACTTCGAAGGGGCGTTATCAAAGATGCATGTGAATGTCCCCTTGAGAGAAGCAATCAAGATCCCATCCATCAAGCAACACTTTGATACTTTCTTTTTGGGATCAGATGAACCTATGGACCCAACTATTTTGTTGCAAGCTGACCATTTCAGGGTCCAATATGGTGAAAACCCTCCTTTCTTCATGAATTTGACAATGAACAACAAAAATCTCAACAATTACATTCTAGATATAGGTGTTGGTGCCAACATGATGTCGCTTAAAGTCATGCAACAAGTGGGTTTGAAGGTCCCTAGGCCTTACATGAATGTGTGTGGTTTCGAATCCAAAACAATACCCACACATGGGGTGGTTGAAAATGTTGAGGTACGCCTGAAGGAGTATCCAAAAAAGACATTCCACATTGACATTGTGGTGGTTGATGTCCCAGATGTGTGGGGAATGTTATTATCTAGGAAGTTTGGCGCAATGATAGGTGGTTCCCTTGAGATGGACCTCACCTTTTTACGATTACCTTTGAAAGATGGAACGGTGGGACATCTACTTAATGTGCCAATAACTGGGGACCATGTGAAAGATATTGTTCATCCTGTAAATAATGACAAAACGCAGAACGATATGATACAAACTCTTCAGAAATATCCTCCAGAAGGCATGCCCTTTGCAACAGAAGAAGACTTTGATCAGATCGAATGGCCCAAGAAAGAAGAATACCAACATCTCCTAGATGAATTCAAGAACAAATAAGTTGGGACGGTAAAGATATTAAAGAAAAATGAAGATGACGTACAAATATGCCCGTCCCAACAAGAAGTCTTTACAGCAGAAGCCCACCCACCTCCCTCGGTACAATACACTAGGGTTTTCCAGGGAACAACCAAATACAAAGTCAGAAAGTATAAGGAGGGAGATATGGTATGGATGTGGGATACTCAAAAAGGAGAGCCAACTAATGTAAAAGGAAGCACGCAGTCGTGGCTCGGACCCTTCAAAATTGGAATGGAATCAGTTGATAATTCATACTACTTGTCCACTTTGGAAGGAAGAAGACGCCCATTACCTATCAGCGAGCACTTCCTTAAACCCCACCAAGGTGGGTGGATCTGAATTCACAGGTAAGTGAAGGTAAGTAGGCATTCTTCGTGTATTATACCATTTGCATTTCATGTTATTTTGCTTCCACATTTGCATATTGATTGTTTTTTTTCAGTTATATATATGCCTATATATGCAGGGTGGAAATACCACCCCACCTTTGTTACTGATGCCCCTATCGAGTTGAGAAAATCTGCAGGTTATGCTAGAGATGTTGAGGTTCTCATGCGCTCTATGGTGATAACATGTCCTCGAGTTGGAGCCAGATGTTATCCCTGATTTCTAGGGATAACTAGGAGATCATGTCTCGAGGACCATAGGTCCTAGACATGGAGTACCGAGAGCAAGACTGACCTGAGCATGGCCCTGGAGGGCCCATCCTTCTCTTCTTTCATCAGATTCATCTTGTCAGTAGCAGTAGCATCCATCACCATTGGTCTGGTCTTGTATCGGAGAAGGCTCTTGCTCCATGAGGTAATTGGTCCAGGTATCATGCTATGTGTCACTTTTGATCATTATAACCTTTAGATATATGCATCTTACTCATTTTGTCTCTGACGACTTCTTGGATCTTACATTAACCCACTTGACCATGATTGAGGGGATTGACAGGGTGTCCTAGCAAGCTTGTACCCATAGGTTTTGGTTTGCCACCGAGGGGATTTTTGAAGAGCCATCGTCCGCTCCCATCATATCATCACTTTTTCATCTTATCTCTCGCTCATCTGTCACATTCCCCTAGTTCGATAATTAGGATGATCTGTTTGTGGGGTTACACCTTATCTCATGGGAAGAAGGGGATAAAGGCCCAGAAGGTAAAAGCAGTTGGTAAAAGATAAAATCCATAAAAATGAAACCTAGAGATTCCTCGCCCAGGGATCCCCAAGAAGGCAATAAAAATCCTCTCAGCAAGAAACAAGAGGGACCCAAAGAAAAATAACAAAACAAGACCTATCCAAGAGGATAGGGGGTCTCATCACGAGCCATCCTATTATGTTCATGGGTACCTAGCAGCATGACATTGCCACTATCTGGTTACCACGCTAGGGAAATGACCTTTGGTTGCATGGCCAAGGGAAAGGGGGTCTCATCACGAGCCAGCCTTATCATCTCTATGAATGTGATTGTGGGTAACACTGTCATCTCTGGTCACCACGCTAATGCAGTTTCCTCTAGTTAGTCCTTGAAATAAAATAAAAAAGAAAAAGAAAAGAAAGAATAAAGGCAAGAAAGGGCTTGGAAAAAATTACATCCATGACGGGTACAACTCACCTTCTACAAAGGCACCCATAGGTAATATCATGCATCCCTGTCTCTCACTCTACCCATATGTATGGACATCCCTTATCCACATCACCTCGTTTTACATGGCTTGGATGATACCCCTTGGAGACTTTCCTTTCCTTATGGATACTAGCCCAATAGGGTGTCTTGTCTTTTTCTTTAGCCTTGTATTGTAGGTCTTTGTAATATCTCTGAGCTATTGGATGATATATCAGGGTTTTTATGCATATGTCTGATAATATTAATGATGAGACGTGATTAACATTGCTATGATCCCTGTGACTAATGAGCCCATGGAGGGCGAAGTTTTTGATGTATAGGACCATGCCCGATGGACAGGTACCACGGGGACCGGTACACATGGGGAGATGATTAGTTCAGACCTCCATGGGGATGAAGAGCCCATCAAATGGTTGTTGGGACCCCATCAGGGGCATAGACAGGACAATTTTTGACCGAGGGCTTGCACTAGATAAGAAGAGGGCGTTCCATCATGGGCACCTTGGCTGAGCCAGACCTAGGGGCATTGACCCACTTGCAGTGGAATGTTGGCCCCAGATGACCCAGGACGTCCCCAGGAGGCTTGTGACGTCATCATGAGCATATGGCAGATGGACAGGGTTGTTGGCATGTGTGACAGCTTGGAAGATCCCAAGGAGGGCTAACGTCTGGTTTTTGGATGCTGCAATGACCCCAAAAGGGCCTAACGTCTCCCTCAGGAGGGCTTGACGTCTCATATTTTGCTCATTTAGGGTTTTAAAAGAACATTTAATGTAAAAATAGTATGATTTTTGTTTAAAGCGTTGTCGGCTATTTTTATGACCTAAAATTTAATTAAAGGTCATGATACAGTATATATTGAGGAGTTTTATCCTCATTCTGACATAACACATCACTCACTCTCATAGTGAGGTCTGATTTTTGCGCCCTATTAGGGTTATTGGCTATTTTGAGGAAGGCGCACTTGTTTGGAGAGGAGATTTTTGGCAATTTATGGTGTTTTTCTTGAAGGAAGGTTTACAACTAGGGTTTGCATGTTATTTTCTTGATTATTTGTAAGCATTTTTTTGCAAAACTTCTTGATTGAATGGTTGTAGTTTAATTTCTTGCATTCTATTTATATATATACATTGTTGAATCAAAACCCTAGGGGACAAACACATAAGTAGGTTGTTGTCTCATGTCCCCTCATAGAAAAACCTTTTAAGCCATTGAAGAAGAAGAAGAGAGCCTAGCCATTGCTACACTCTTTCTATCTTCCTCCCTTAAGCTAGTCGTACTTTTAAATTTCAAGTGAAAGAGGACGTCCCAGGCCTGGGTTATCTACACCTAGGGTTATTTTTCTTTTAGGGTTTGATGAAAGAGACTTGCCTTTGCAACACTCTCCCTCTTTAAGCTCTCTTGTCTTGATTTTACTTGTCTTTAAGCTAGCCATTTGTCGGGAAGGAGGAGAGAGCACGAGGCCTTGCTTAAGAAACACCAGAGTGAGACTCTCTCCTCTAGGGTTCTGTCTTCAAGGCCCTGCCATTGCACTACCTTGAAACCTTTCCCTCTTTTCCTTTAAATCTCATCCTCTTCAAAGTTGTGCGTCCTTCTCCTTTTGACTCCATAACCCAGGCACTGATCTTAGCCTCCAACATTGAAGTGAAAGTGATTGAAACAACTCTTAAAACTCTTAAATTTGAAACCCTAACTAACTAACTAACCCTAATTATGCTTACGTCATACTTGGTTATTCCATCTTGACACAACACTTTATGTTGATAAGCAATTAGATGATGGTTTAAGAGCATTTATTGAGTAAGGAATTGATTAAATACATTGTTGGCTACATCATCTCAATATTTATTGATGAATTGATATTATTCCATTACTATATTAATTAAGATTGATCTCATTGATATCTATTGTTATAAGTGTTACTCTATTGATGTCGGATAGTTATATGAAGTACTAAACCATTGAATTATAGCTTGCATATATTGTTTTGCTATTGTCTTGTTTCGGACAGATGTTCTCATTTGGGGCTACACTTCATTATTGGCTCTTTAGCTGGACTATCTGATCTTGGTGGTAACCTGTGAGGAGGGACTTTTAATTTGACCTTTACACCTTGGCCTCTTCAAAACCCCAGGTTATCGGGGGCATCTCCCCTGGGCTTAACCTCCCTAAATAGAAAGAACCTCCCCATTGTGGTGACATTGGGTGGGGTAGGTTCCTGTTACGCTAGTTTGGCCTCTATCTTCTAGCCTTTTGACCTAGCTACAAACTGTGCGATAACAGGCTTAAAGAAACTAAATATTTTATAATAATGATATTAATATTAAGAGATAAATATAACTTTATATATAATTATTAAAATACTAACGTTAATTTTTTTTAAGATAGTTTTATAAAATTTCATTAATATGTATGTTTAGGTTTAGGCTAGTAGGGACTTATACCATCCCAACAACAACAACAACCTTGCATATCTTGATTTTCATTCATTGCATCAAAATTCCAACCTAGAAAAGAAACCATCAGTAGAGATCTTGCTTCAGTTATGTCATGACTAGACTTGTGGATTAACATTACCTCTCGTTTATGTACATACAACAATATATTTGAGTTTCTCTTATGGGAACTCCCCAAAGACACTAATGTTGTATGAGACAAAAATATTTTTAAAGGCTTGGAATGGGATTCCCTTGCTCTAAGGGGCCCTTGAATCATCATTTTCTTACCTAATAATACTTTCACGTCTACTTACATATTTCCCTAGTTAAGTAGTTATTTCCTAATAAGCCCTGCATGAATACCCTCCTAATCTTAACCCAAATCACATTTCATAGAATCATCCACCAAATATATGCCTTTCTTCTCGGCTGATCTAAATTGATATTTTCTATTAACCAAGGGAACAAATCAATCATCAAACGAGTATGTAGTGCTAATTCTATCCATACTTTTCACCACTTTTTTCTTCCCCTTATAGTAACACTACCTCCAACGTAAAACAAAATCAATTCTTTGATTGTCAAAGTATTTTCACTATTTCTTTCAATACCCCATTATGGGTAGTATTTATACCTTCCAAGAATAAATCCTCCTCAAAAAAACTCCACCTACTCTGCTTGATCTTCACGATCAACCAAAGTGGGTACATCCTTATGTTTTCCCTTAATCGTGTTAAGGGATGATTCCATCTTTTGTATCACAACTGCGAATGTAAGTGCTTTAAGTCTCCTTTATTTTGAAACCCCCTCAACATCTATGACCATACACCATTCTCTCCACTGGTTTTAAATCAAAATCTACCTCTTCTTGGGACTAGTAGAAATCTCGTTTTCTCTAGCTATATCATTAAGAATTTTATCAACAATAAAGGATGAGGGCCTTTTTGTAGTAAACTTACCTTTATCACTAGGAGTCCTCTTCCTAGGATTTACAGAGACATCCTGAAGCAAGAACATGTGTTCATCTTAATCCATTTCCTCTTCTACAATCTCCTCCTCATCTTGTGTGTCCTTCATTAGAAAAGTTCTTCTGAGACGTCCATAGAGATGGAAAATGGAGCATCAAAATGGAATCTTCATGTAGTATTATTAGGGACCTAACCTCCCTAACCCCTCATGTAGGTAGAATAATATATTTTCCATGTAATAAAGGTCAATATTAATAAGGCCTAGTAATAAGGAAAAATAAGTTAAATATAAGAATACCTAATAGAAGCTTTCACTTCTAGAACGATATTCCTCTAGATTTCTCTCTTGGTAGATAGATTTAGCATAAATAGGAGTAGAGGGAATGATAAGTTTTTGTCTTGATAATTATTGTAATAGAGCTTTTCTCTACTGGAGGTAGCCCCCTCGAAGAGGCAAGAACATTGTTTTCTATCAATAAAGGTATGATTTTGGTGTTGTGGTTCCATATAATTTGTTGTTCCATTGTTGATCTCTACAGTATCTTAATTTTTTGTTGTTATTTCACTGTTATTCTCTGTAATATTTCTCTTTTCTTATCATATAATAGATTTGGTACCTTACAAGTGGTATTAGGGCACTTTCCTTGACAGAAATTTGTGGGTTATTTTTTTTCTAGGGTAGACGTATTCCAGCATCTTTAATCTACAAAGCTCTGTCATTACGCGCATAAATCCATAGTTGGGGAGTAATACACACAGGAAATACAAGTGGTAATTAAGTGCACATCTGTTGGCCACCCTTGTAACCCTTGTTGGTACCCCTTCGAGTGGTAGTGCATCAGAAAACACCTGTATACAGATCAACCTAGGAATCCTTAAGCCCTCTATAGATAAACTGATCGACCACCTGACTTCTATAGTGTCACCAAGAACAACACTCGGTAAGTGACTCTCTAGTACCTGGGTAGTCGGGTAGTATGGCTAAGGGTATAGTCTAGCCTCCTTAGTTGGTCCCCTGAGATATTGGGTCGAGTACTACTGTTGGACCCCACACGTATATCAGAGAGCTATAGCATAGTGAAAACCCTTGACTATAGATCCCCTGCAAACCCTAACCATTGGGAATAGAAAAGAAAAGGAAAAGAAAAGATCTCTTATAGTGCAACCTTGTCGCCTGCCTTGGGGTTGCAAAATTACTACATATTTTGTCCTGTTAAGAATCTGGGCATTCCTCTTTTGCGGTATTATTCAGTTCGGAGTATAACTACGTAGGAGTACAAAAAAAAAGTCTGGGCCCCGACCACACTACTATTTGAGACCTATCCCATTGGATTCTTCTCTTCATCCTAATCGCAGTAGTACCTATCATTTTCAAGCAATTTTTTTCCTATGGTCCTGACCCCTCCCCGACACCCTTATTTCACACCCATCTCATTGCTTTCCTCTTCTCACATTAAACACAATCATATATATCATTTTTCACCATTTTTTTTTGGACCCACTCCCCCTCAGTTCCCCTCCTTTACCCATGGCTAACACTCACAACCAAGAATTCCTTCAATCCTTGCAAGATGAATCCAAACAACACAAGGTCGAAATCCAGCAAATGAACTCTAAAATTGCTTCCTCCAAATCTCACTTGGGCATCCTCGATGACCACTTTACTGATGTTAAGGGAGATTTGACCTCGGTTAAGAGCGACTTAGCCTCCCTCACCCAATGGCTAAAACAGTCCCTTGGTTCTCCCTACCTTGACCCCCCTTCCCATTCTGAAGGTGAGAAATCCTCCCATAATATGAACCTTCATTATAACTCCCCTCCTCGTGACTCTCGTCTTCCCCGAGTTGAGGTGAACAAATTTAATGGCTCAGATCCCACTGGTTGGGTCACTCAAATGGAATATTATTTCTCCCTACATGGCATTACGAATGATCTGGCCAAAATTCATTATGGTGTCCTCTATTTGGATCTAAAACATTGGCAATGGTGGAAATGGTGTCGAAATACATGCCAAGGTATGTTTCTTGGACACAATTTGTGGTTGAGTTATATGAACGCTTTGACACTGACACTCACTATCTAAGTCATTTGACCAAGTTGAAACAATCTAGCATAGTGGAAGACTTTATATCTGCGTTTGAACAATTGGCTTTCATAATGGAGGGCATGTCTGATGCTTTCTTCAAGGAATGTTTTATTAGTGGCCTCAAAGATGAAATTCAAGCTCAAGTCCTCATGGCTCACCCTCAAACTTGGTTGGAGGCTACTCAGCATGCTAAGGAAGCTTAACAGATTGTGTTTGCCCAGACATGAAAACCTTCCTTTATTCCTCGTACTCTCCCTACCAACCTAGCTCCTCCTCCCACTCCTCTAAAGATCAAGAAATTAACTCGGGTTGAAATGGTCAAATGCCAACTAAAGGGCCTTTGTTATAATTTTGATGACAAATATTTTCCAGGGCACAAGTGTAAGGAACAAAAGTTGTTTATGGCCATCTATGAGGATGTTTCTAAAGAAGAGGTAGATAACCCCCTATTGCAGAACTACCCGAGCCAATTAATGTTACTCTGCCATCTGATCCACCTGAAGTAGAACTGGTCATTTAATTGAATTCTCTCATTGGCTTCTACGCTCCTCAAACCCTCAAGCTCATTGGTTACATTAAGGAAAGAAAGGTCATCATCTTAATTGACAATGGAAGAACCCATAATTTTATTCATAGTCGCATTGGCCAAGAAACCCATTGCTATGTCCATGCAGTCAATAACTTTCAAATCATGATTGAAAATGGAGGTTCTGTGAGATGTGGTGGGAGTTGTGAAAACGTGTGTCTCCAAATTGGGAAGTACAACCTGAAATCTCATATGTTTGTTATAGACATGGGTGGTTGTGATATTGTGCTTGGTGTAGAATGGTTACACACCCTTGGTCCCATCCTCATGGATTTTAAGGAATTAACCATGTAATCCCAGCAGGCAGGCCAACAGTAAAAGTTCCAAGGAATTACGTTTGGTTCCTTGAGATCATTAGTTCCCATTGAACGGAAAATGTTCTAAAAAAAGTTCATTTCGGCATCATTTCCCAACTCCATGATATTAAATCCATTGAGACACCTTCGGTGCATCATGACCTCCAATATCTCATCTCCTAACACCAAGCTATTTTTTCCAACCCCCAGGGACTTCCTCCCTGTGGTGTTCATGATCATTCCATTCCTCTCATCCCCGATAGTCTTTCGCCCAATGTTCACCCTTATCATCATCCATTTTCCCAAAATAATGAAATTGAGAAAATTGTTCAAGAATTGCTTGTCGTCAATGTTATTCGCCCTAGTAACAACCCCTATTCCTCTATGGTGGTCATGGTACTCAAGAAAGAAGGTACTTGGTGCATGTGTCCATACTTTCGCGCCCTCAATAACCTCACTGTCAAAGAAAAATTTCTCACTCCTTTCATTGATGATATCTTAGATGAATTGAGTGGTGCCCAGTACTTTAGTAAACTTGATGTTTGGTCCGGCTACCACCAGATCCGCATGAAAGAAGAAGACATTCCCAAGACTATTTTTTTCACTCATGAGGGTCACTATGAGTTCTTGTTCATGCCCTTTGGCCTTTGTAATGCCCCATCAACTTTCCAAAGTTTCATAAATCATGTCTTCCATCCTTTTATCCATCATTTTGTCTTAGTTTTCTTTGATGATATTCTCATCTATAGTAAAACCTGGACATACCATCTTACTCATGTGGATAAAGTTCTCCATCTACTCTCTAAGCACCAACTTTTCCTCAAACAATCAAAATGTGATTTTGGAGCATCGGAAGTTGATTACTTGTGTCATATTGTTGGCAAGGTAGGTGTCAAGGTGGATCTTAAGAAGATCGAAGCTATACAAGATTGGCATCGTCCCAAGACTCTTAAAATCTTGCGTGGTTTTCTGGGTTTAATAGGATATTATCGCAAGTTTGTTAAGAATTATGGCAAGATTGCGACACCTCTCACTGTCCTTATTAAAAATATTTCTTTCATTTGGAATCCAGCAGTTGATCAGGCCTTTCAAGACTTGAAGGAGGCCATGTGCACCACTCATGTATGGCACTTCCTGACTTCACAAAGACATTTGTCCTTGAATGTGATGCTTCTGGGAGAGGACTTGGAGCATTCCTTATACAAGAAGGTTGGACTTTGGCCTTTACCAAGAAAACATTGTGCACCACTCATGTATGGCACTTCCTAACTTCACAAAGACATTTGTCGTTGAATTTGATGCTTCTGGGAGAGGACTTGGAGCATTCCTTATGCAAGATGGTTGGCCTTTGACCTTTACCAACAAAACACTGTCAAAGCGACATTTGGGACAATCAATCTATGGAAAGGAAATGTTGGTTATTTTGCATGCAATAGATCTTTGGTGCCCTTATCTATAGAGGAAACATTTCCAAATTAAGACATATCATCAGAGCCTCGAGTATTTTCTAGAGCAACGTCCTTCCTCCCCGGAGAAACAAAAATGGGTAACTAAATTATTTGGATATGATTATGATATCATCTACAAGAAAGGAAAATACAATGTGGTTGTTGACGCTCTTTCCAGGAAATATGAAGATGAAGGGTCTCTTTTTTCCCTCTCCTTCATTGTACCAGAGTGGCTCCAAGCGGTTCACCAGGAATGGCTACAAGATCCAAAAAAATTGTGTTTGATCCACGAGTTGCAAGCCAATGCTCCAATTTCCCTAGGGTACTCTTGGAATAATGATGAGATTTGCTACAAAGATCATTTTTATTCAAGTCAACAGTCACAACTTAAATCCATGGTACTTTATGGTTTTCATGCTACACCCTCAATTGGGCACTCAGGGTTTACCAAAACCTATGAATGGGTCAAACACTATTTTTTCTAGGATGGTATGAAACAGGATGTTTGCACTTTTGTGGCAGAATGTGATGTGTGTCAATGCAACAAGGGAGAAACATTCAAAGCACCTGACATACTCCAACCACTTCCAATTCCACCTACTATTTGGAGGGATATCTCTATGGATTTCATTGTTGGCCTACCTAAATTACGAAATAATTTCGTCATAATGGTGGTAGTTGATCGACTTTCCAAGTATGCTCATTTAAGTGATCTTCAACACCCATTTACTGCCTCCACGATGGCTCAGATTTTCAGGGATCATGTCTTCAAGCTTCACGACATGCCTCATTCTATTGTTTCTGATAGAGATCCCACTTTCACCAACAATTTTTGGAAAGAATTGTTCAGGATATAAGGCACCCATTTGCATCTTAGAAACACCTACATCCCCAAATTGATGGTCAAACTGAAGTTGTCAACAAATGTTTGGAAACATATTTGTGGTTTTTTTCATCTAAAAAGAAGAATCAGTGAGCTTAATGGTTACATTTAGCTGAATGGTGGTACGACACTTCTTACCATACAATTATTAACATGACTCCTTTTGACGCAATATATGGACAGAAGCCACCTTCAGTTGTTTCATACATGTTCGGTGTCTTTATGGTACAGGTGGTTGACCAAACTCTTATAGTTCATGAGGCTATTCTACATACCCTCAAAGAGAATTTGGTCATGGCTCAGAATTGCATGAAGAAACAAGCATATCAAACTTGCTCAAAACATCAATTTGTTGAAGGGGACCGAGTGTTTCTTCAACTGCAACCTTATAAGAAGACTTCACTTAAGGCCAACCATTTTTAGAAACTGGTGCCCAAATTTCATGGTCCTTATACAGTTCTCAAGCGTGTTGGATAGGTGGCCTATCAGTTATCCTTGCCCAGTCATTCTAAGATCCATATTGTTTTTCATGTCTCCTTCTTGAAGAAGGTGATTGGAACTAAGTGCCAAACTCAAACTAGTATTCATGAGTTGGATGAAGAAGGCTCCATCTGGTTGCAACCTCAAGAAATCTTGGACCAACGTGAGCATTGTCTCTATGAACGTACCATCAAGGAAGTGTTTGTTCAGTGGAAATATAGAACTCCATTCGATGCCACCTGGGAGCCAGTTACCATTCTGCAACAATTTCCTCATCTCAATCCTTGAAGACAAGGTTATTTTAAAGGGGAAGGCATGTTAGGGACCTAACCTCCCTAACCCCTCATGGAGGTATAACAATGCATTTTCCATGTAATAAAGGCCAATATTAATAAGGCCTAGTAATAAGGAAGAATAAGTCAAATGTAAGAATACCTAATAGAAGCTTTGACTTCTAGAACGGTCTTCCTCTAGATTGTTCTCTTAGTAGATAGATTTAGTATAAATAGGAGTTGAGGTCATGAGACTTATTGTAATAGATCTCCACTCTATTGGAGGTAACCCCCTCAAAGAGGCAAGTGAACATTGTTTCCTATCAATAAAGGTATAATTTTGGTGTTGTGTTTCTATATAATTTGTTGTTTCGTTGTTGATCTCTTTAGTATCTTCATTTTTTGTTGCTATTTCACTATTATTCTCTATAATATTTCTCTTTTCTTCTCATATAATAGATCTGGTACCTTACAAGTCTATTTCTTTCCTTTATGACAAATTCATAATCTGAATATCTATTAATCCATCAAGTAACCCATCACCTAGATTCATCTCAACACAAATATTCTCCATGGATGTTCTATCTAGAGATCTTGTTTTCTCATTAATTCCCATCATCCTCCCTAGCTTGACCAATGTTTTAACGAAAGAAAATGTGGCTTAACCTACATAGGTTGTATGCCTTCCCTTTAACGTATTGGATCGAATGATGGTGTTTAGTATTTAATAACAAAATGGATCTATTCTAATACCACTTCTCCCTTGGTATCATTTCATTGTCCTCGACATTTTTTAATACAAAGGTTTCTAGCCCCTTGACAAAAGATGGTAAATCATGGCATACCCTAGTTTCTACCTCCATATATTCTTTATTTGGATGCTCATTTATTTATTATATTCCTCCCATGAAACATACCCACCAATACCATGTCTTGATACATCCAAACTTTCTCCATAACTACATTTTGTCCCATGATGAGCTTCATGCTTTCTATTATAAGTTTGATGCATCAGGGTCATCACTTCTTCTTCATAACAATGTTCTCCTCATTTTCAAACACCTTTGAACCTTCCTCCCTCTGAGAAACCTCTACAACTATATCTAGAAGTAACTTCTCTAAATCCCCCATAACTTCCCTTACCTTCAAATATAACCCATTATCCCTAGAACCCGAGAACCTTCTACACAATCCTAGAGCCATCATTATCATTTGTGGGCTAGACAGGGTAAAGAAATCTTTCTACTGTCATCATTTTCCATCTCTTTGACCTTGAACTAAACATATTGTATCTCTAAAGGGCATTCCTTTCACACACTGCTACATCTCAGGACGGTGCCACTAATTTCCTCATCACTTCCATTTCCACCATTTCAAGCTACCACTATGTAGAATTCATGGAGTTCCTATCCTCTCCCAAATTTTTGACATCCCCCATTGATACCAACCTCATCTAAACAAAAAAACATGATGGAAAATTGAACTTGTGAGACACAATGACCTATGAACCCTTATCATGATGAAACCATAATCCTCCTTCCATTATCAAACAAGATTCACTCCCCTTAAGACCTACTTATACATCAAGATGCCTAAACTAAACTAAAAAAACCTTAATA
The DNA here is from genome assembly GCA_009831015.1 of Picea engelmannii. Classification (NCBI taxonomy): domain Eukaryota; kingdom Viridiplantae; phylum Streptophyta; class Pinopsida; order Pinales; family Pinaceae; genus Picea; species Picea engelmannii. The sequence continues at coordinate 46,912 of ML806866.1, forward strand.
ACCTAATTATATATTGATAAGCATTTTTTTAACGTGAACAATTACTGTATTATATTAAAAAATTATAGCTAGGAGCCATGCAAGAAAGTACAAAAATCATCACTGAAGATTGTTATCTCACAATACTTCCAAAACATTTAGTGGAGTGCATATTAACATTACAAACTTGGTGTTATTTCTCAAAATTCAACAAGATTACTACTAGTAAAATTGTCATAATATGAATATGAAACAACAAAACATACAAACGTTAGAAAAACCTAAGAATGTAGTTTTTGGGTAAGCACTTTCTATTGATTCTAGTGCACTCAAAGTGGTTGAATATGTATCTTCTAACATTGGAGGGGGGGTCATTTGTTGTTGGGAAATTTGATGTAGGAGGGCCCAATCAAAGCTTCAATTATTCAATATCTTGGAATGCCACTTTGGATGTTGAGACATTCCTTATGCCTTGTTACCAATTTCTTGAGGTTTGAGAGATCAAACTGAGCAATAGCCTCCGATTTTGAAATTGAAAGACAAGGGAGTGGGATTTAATCCACTTATGTGTGCACAAGTCACAACATAATTTAATAAATCCCTTTTGGGGAAACCACAAGATAACATCATGGTTGTAGGAAAAAACACTCAAGATAACCTCATGGTTGTAGGAAGAACCCTCATGGGAATTTCACATTTCCCAATGGTTAAAAACTCATTGCTCCTTAACATTGGATCCAGCCCCTGTAGGCATTGATAAACATTAATTATCCACAAAACCCATAATTCAATTTTCACTTCTTGAAACCCAAGGGATGCTTCCCCACATTTGTGGATGGTTTCCCTAGTAAACCTGTCGGTGTAGACTTCCTCTCCTAACCCAAGGGAATTGAAACTAGGTACCTACTAGCACATAACTAGCTACAAAGGCTCAATAATATTGCAACAACTAGTTGAGCTAACCCCTTAGGATGTATCAAATATAATTATATGTTAATAAATACTAATTAATATATGAAAATAAACCCTAATCAAACTTTAATTAAATGTGAAATAACCAAACTTATACAAAAATAAAATCTAATTAGTCAAATGAAACCCTAATTAAACCTAATTATATGCTAATAAACCTAAAATGGCTTAAAAAACCTTAGTTAAATCCTAATTACATGTTAATAAACCCCTATTAAACCATATTATACACTAAGAAACCCTTATTAACCCAAATAAACCATAATTAATTCCTAATTATATTTAGTAAGGCCTTATTAATCCAAACACCCTAGTGGAACCCTAACTATATGATTTTTGTTTTGAATTGGAACAATCAATTTTGTACTAGAAGGTGCTACAACCTCACTATATAGGATAGTAATACAAAATATGTGGTTATCTTAATACCACAACAACATAATTATTACAAAATTCTAAAATCTTTCAAACAAATATTATTCTTCTGTATTTTGTTTTTGAGAAAAAACTATTAATTCTACTAGCATAATCCATATTAAACTACCCTAGAATCAATATTGTTTTGGAAAACATAGGAAAACCTAGAGTTAGAAAAATTTATTGAGCACACACTTATAATGAGAAGGGGGAGGTGGGGGGGAATCAGTATAAGGTTGTATTTTTCTTTTTAACATTCACAAACCATAATGATGAATTCACATAAATATAAAAACCAAAAGACACAATATTTAATGGGGAAACCGACCTTTCGAGAGAAAACCACAAAAACTTATTTTTATTGCAATTGGCATTTCGTTTTGTCTTGGACTTTCTATTTGGTTATGGTTTGGACTTTATACCTAGTACGTTAACTCTGGATAGAGGTACACTACCTTGATTGGATATTGGTTCTAGGTTTTGCTTCCAGAATTATTCTCAATGTCAAGGTTAAGGTGCTCGAGGGTGGAATTTGTGCCTATGGTTGGGTGATAATATTGTTATATTGTCTATGGTGAAACTATCACACATATTTTTCTAACAGGTTATGGGCCCACACTATCTTCGGATAGTCTAACCGCTGGAAGATAGATTGGGAGGATTTGCTCAGTTACAGTTGCAGTTGCAGTCAAAGTTTTGAATATCTTGACCTAGTTCCTGGATAGCCTAGTGCACCCTAGCTTAGTGAAGCTTCTGGTACTCTCAATAAGCCAAGACATCAAGTTTGATTTTTTGGTCAAAGTCAAAGGTTGAATAAGTCAAATAAGTCATGAATTACTCTATGAAGTCAGAAAATAAGCTAGAAGGGGCTTCTAACTTCATAGCATGGAAGACAAGGATTGACCTCATCCTTGCAGAGAATAAAGTGTTGGATATCATGAAAGGAAAGATCATGGAACCACAGTTTGAAGCAGGAAAAGAGAAGGAACCTCATAACATTGAAATTATGGAGAAGTTCAAGGACAATGACATCAACACTATGAGTATCATAGTGGAATTTGTAAAATACCACTTGATACCTTACATCTCTCATCTTGACTCATCTAAGAATATGTACGATGCCATAACTAACCTCTTCTTAGTCAGAAACATTGGACAAGTAATGAGTCTGAAGAATGATATTTGTGACATGAAAATGAATGATGATGACAACATACCATCATACTTTGTAAGAATATCTCAATTAATAGATCAACTGCAATCTATTGAAGAAATCATTTCAAAAAAGGAACTGGTAAATATAATACTCAATGGCCTTCCCAAGACATGGGATTCATTTTCCGCAAGCATGAACACAACAAAGGAGTATCCCACATTTGAATAACATTGTACTTATTGTGCACAAGAAGAATCTAGGATTAACGCAAAAGATAAATCCCAAAAGAAATATGATGATCAAGCCTTCACAACAAAATTCAAGAATTTCAGGAATAAGAGGAAGTTTGGATTAAGGAATAAACCAAATCAAGAAAAGGACATGTCAAAAATACAATGCTTCAACTATCGGAAATATGGTCACTACAAAAAACACTAACCTAAGTTAAAGAAAAGGAAGGAAACAGATGAAGCAATAGTTGGAGAAGAAAGGGAACCCTCAAAGAAAGCCAAGCAGGATAAAACACACTTATTCTTCTAGTCAAGGTAACAATATTATTCCATAACATAGTTCTTGTACATACCATGTTTACATACTTCATGTACATATCATGCATATCTATTTCGTAGAAGAAAATATGGTTAGTGAAACAATACCTATGAAAGAATAACAATATAAGGATTGCTATTACGGTGACTACAAGAAGATGAAGTACGTTGGAAAATTCCTGAGGAATCTATTATATAAGTAACAACTGCCAGATAGGCCGAAATCAGAATCAAACATGAAGAGACCGAGAAGGAGTTAAATTAGAAATAAGTTAGTAATCAAGAAGAAATTAGAATAAGACTTGTGGCACTTTGCAGAAGGCAATAAGGATGAAGATGGAAGCATGGACTCTCTTATATGGAGGGAGATGATTACAAAATTCCAAAAGAATAGCATGCATTCATGCATGAAGCGAGGATTATGAGGGAGTTAATCCTAAATGATATGATCCATTGAAGAATCCGTGAAGATTATGAAGTATATCTCCATGTTCCCATTAAAAGTAGAAACCATGATAAGCAACACGTGTTCAGTTTGACTCTAGAAGTCTTCTTCAAAAATAAGTCTTAAGTATCCTTGTAGGTTGTACATCTACATCCATGTTCCTATGATGAAAGGAAGAATTTGGAATCTTCAGGAAGGAATGGCATGGAATCTATAGAAGAATCCATGGACCCAAAAGCTAAAGAGTAACATGAGGAAGAACATGAAGATTCCAAGAAAGAAAGAAGATCCAGAACAACCAGTTATTATACCAAGAATCATAAGACTACCAGCTTGGTTTGAACCCACTAGAAGCAATCAACCAGAAGAAATGGAAGTTGTGATGAAGAATAGTGTATGTAAGAAAATGTGAAAAAGACTTATGAATGGAGGCATTATGAGATTCAGAACTAGAGGATCTTCTAGAAGGAGGGAGAAGACTATGAAGACGACTTGTTCTAGTAAACTAGATATACCTCTTACAGTATCCATGGATTGAAATTTACATGTAAAAGATTGTTCTTCCCAATAAAGCAAATTGAGAAAGATGCGTATACCAGAAAGAGACCCATGTATGAAGATATAAGAAGACCTTATATGGATTCAAGAAACTTGATGCAGAGTATCTCATATACAACATAAGCGTGGTGAAAACTTTCTATGACAGAGAAATTGTATCATAATGGTTACTCAAAAGTATGGAATGATGGATTTCTAATCCATGGAAAACTCTCACGATGACAGATATGAAGAAGTTGATATATTCTAATCCAGTAGACTCATATCTGTATCGACAATTGATTGTCTCGTTAATGTATTTGGAGAATATTCAGTCGGATATTTTCCTTGTGGGACGTTTAAATTATGACATACAATTGCATGAATTTATCGATTCAGATTGGGCAGGGAGTGCAGATAACATAAGAAGTGCTACTTGGATATGGTCAGTTTGACCTTTTCCATGATGTCATGAGCTAGCAAGAAACAAAAGTCTATTGCAATCAACACTACAGAAGCAGAGTATATTGCAGCTTGTGATGCTTGTACAAAAGCAATAAGTTGATTTATGGACAGTCTGATCAAGTGTTGAATTCGACCATGATATATTATAATGATCAGAGATATGTGAATCTTTCAGAGAAACCAATGTTCCATAACAAGCCGAATTACATCGAGATCAAGCATTATATTCTCCATGATAAATTCCAGAAGAGAGTAGTATTTCTTCAGTATATCTCCACAAATGAGCAGATAGGAGATATTTTGGTAAATCCTTTGTCCAAGATGAAAATTTTGTGTACTTAAGAGACAAGTTGAGGCTCATGGATATGAATTCCTATTGATTAAGGTTGGTTTTCATTGATGTCAACCCTTGAAGAAAGCCCTGCAGCACAAAGGTTTGGGTAATGGACCCAAGATTGTTTGATGTAAAGATGACTCATTATTGTCTTGTCATGGTTGATAAGAAGTAAAGATGGATGAACTCCAAAGTGGTCCCCTTATGGTGAAAGCCCTCACGGGAAGACGCTTTGTGGAGTAAGAGAACCCATGCTTAATTGTGGAATAATGAGATGAAGGACAATAAATTTTTCAGGAAAACTATCATATATGGATAGTGCTTGTCATTTCATTTCTGGTGGTATGTGGAACGTCACATAACTTTTCACGATTAGAGATTTATGGCCATGAGAAGTTGGAGACCCCAGGTTTGGGTAATGGACCC
>ML806866.1:61954-89586 GCA_009831015.1 Picea engelmannii
CATTGATATAACACTTGGATTATATGGTTAAAAGGGATTAAATTTCTCTATTACTGATTCACCCCCCCTCTCAGTAATCCAACAATTCCTTATTGTAAAAGGAAGTGATTACTCCCAGGTTGGGAGGGAGAACTGATATGTTATTGATTTATGGATAGTCATTTTCCAGTTCAAGAAAATGGTCCAGGATGGGCAGTTCCTTTCCAGTTCGGAAAGTGGTTCGAGATTTCTAATGGACATGCATTTTCTAGTTCAGAAAATCGTCAAGATCAGACAATCATTTTCGTAATGAAAATGGTCGAATAGATTATTGATGTACCTTAGACAATGATTCCCCTTGTGTCTAGTGTGGGGGAATGATCTAGGACAACCATTCTTCTTGGCAGACACCCTGACTAGTGGTCAAGTAGAATGGTTCGCCTCGTCGGGTAGTCATTCTTTTGAAGTTCACAATTGTGAGCAGTTTCGAAGAATGGTCCATTTTGGAGGTTGGTACAGGACAATAATTTCCATAGGAAATGGTCTGGACGGTCATTCCCTAAGGAAGACTCATTCTCTCCAGGTTACACTGTGCTTAGTGTTGGAGGAATGGCCTAGTTAGAAAAATGGTCCAAGTTCAACAATCAGGGATAGGCATTCCCTAGGGTAGACTCATTCTCTCTAGGTTGCACTATGATTAGTGTTGTAAGAATGGCCTAGTTAGGTGAATGGTCCATGCTCAGAAATCAGGGATAGTTATTATTCTATGCTTGGGAAGAATAGTCTAGATAGACCATGGCTTATGTTTTACCTTCTGAGGCCAGATGCTCTTCCATATCTCACAGATTTGAGTGGAAGAATGGTTGAGATGACTTAGTTTATATCATGATATTGTTTTATGCAGGTTGATATCAGATGATGAGATTGTTGTGGAGATTGTATGTCTCTGGACAATAGTTGTATGCTATTGTGGTGGATGTGATCCACTGGTATTGATTGTGTGTTACTGGTTAGTAGTTGTGTGCTACTAGGAGTGGTTTTGTACCACTAGATAGTAGTTGTGTACTACTATGGATAGACACATTTGTGTTCTATTGGATGGAATTGTTTTGATTTCCATGGAGACTATCACTAGTGTTGGAGATGACTTCTAGCTAGATGGATAGTCAGTATACTGATGGACAAACATTCTCCCTATGGAAAATGGTCCAAGATAGTCATTATTCTAGGACGTATGTCCAAATTAGAAGAATAATTCTTGTATCACTCTGTGGAGTGAGTGACTTATTCAACATCATGCCCGATTACTCAGATGGAGTATGGATTTGAGAGATGATGCAGTTGATGCTATTATATGATACTAATATTGATGATGGTGCTCATGATTTGACCATGAGATAGCATGTTTGGCAATGATGATGCTACTGGTTGAATGGTATTTTTATTCTCAATACCATTTCCTTTAATACCTACCTATGTAGGAGGGAGTGTTGATATTATGGTAGCTACGGGAGGTATTGACCTCTCCATGTAACCTTGACAATACTAGAATATTCTGGGAAGCAAGAGAAACCCTAAAACGTTGGATAATAACCCTAGGAGACAAATCATCTCAAGAGAATATTTATTATTGAGTTATTAGCCTCTAGAAGTAGAAGTCGGTCCAGTTAGGTCAATTGGAGGACTATAAATAAGAGGTCGATAGAGATCATTTGACAAAATCACTCTCACAATTGCATAAGACCAATGGTGCACAAGTTTGGAGAGGAGTTGCAGTTGTAGCTGCTGCAACTAGCATTTCGGTTTTGGCTTGGACTTTCTCTTTGGTTATGGTTTGGAATTTTTTCCTAGTACGCTAGCTCTGGAGAGAGGCATGCTACCTTCGTTGGCTATTGGTTCTAGGGTTTTATTCAGAAATTATTCTCTCTATTAAGGTTAAGGTGCTTGGAGGTGGAATTTGTGCTTATGGTTGGGTGACAATATTGTTATATTGTCTATGGTGAAACGAGCGCACCTATTTTTCTAACACAACCCATTGGAGACACCAATCCCCTCTATTTTTTATAGGCACTGACCTATAGGCGACATCAATCTCCTCTTTTGTTTGTAGCATTGACCTATAGGAGACACCAATCCCCTCTCTTGTTTGTAGGAACTGACCCACAAGAGACACTGATCCCAAAAAAAAATTGTTATGTAGGCACCAACCTACTTACAAGTTCTTCATTTGCATTTCCTTCATTGGTCTTCTTGTTGCTTTTGTCTTCACCAAATCTACTCTGCACTCATTACTTTTGTGTTCAATAGATCAACTCGACACTCACTCCTTGTTATTTTATCAGATCTATTAGATTTTCACTCCTTTTTCTTTCTCTCTTCCTTCACCAGACCTTCTTGCTTCTACTTCTACCTTAGATCTTCCTTTATTAGTTTTTCTTTCTAGAATTCTAGATTTATTTGCTAGAATATCAAATCTGATCTTCGCTAATATTTAATAATCACTCCTTGAATGATATTCAATCGTCACTCCTCAAATGGTATGCATAAGAATATTACATTTTCACAGACACATTTTTTCTCATAACCTCTTCTGCATTTATACTTTTCCATAAGCTTTACATGAAAATTCATGTTCATTTGAAAAGACATGACTTTTATTAAATAATAATTAATTTTCCACCTTTTTATTTTTAGTTCACTTTTTAATATACCATGGATAAAATACCACCATGGGTTTTAAATCCATGTGCAAATGCCATGTGCACTTTCACTTTTACCTTTTTTAATCCATTTTCATGTTTACCCCACTTTTATGTAAACTCCACTTTCATTTTTACCTTCTTTTTTTAATCCACTTTCATGTTTACTCCACTTTTACATAAACTCCACTTTCACTTAACTTTTTCACTTTTGTATTTATTAATGTCACATTTATATTTGAATACTTACTTACCTTTGACATCAATGACAATAATTTATTCGACAATCTCCCCTTTTGTCATTTATGACATCCATGTACTAAAAAACACATGATCCTCCATAAATAGAAAGAATTTTCCCTTGTTTGCAACTCTCCTGCTATCTATAATTCTTCTCCCCTTGTCTGCAACTGTCCCCATATTTGTAATTATCCCCCTTTGAAATCAATGGAATAGGTATGCTCCCCCTGAGTTGTGCTTCTTAATTACTAACGAGATGAGAGGGATGTCACTCCCAGCTTTTGTCTAAGATATTCAAATGTTTCTCTGGGAAGTGGTTTGGTAAAATTATCTACAACTTGTTCCTTGGTGGCAACGTATTCCAGTTTGACACTTAGTTCATCTACTTGTTCTCTTAGGAAGTATTACTTGATGGGAATATGCCTCATCTTTGAGTACATAACAATATTCTTTGAAATTTTTATTGCACTTGTGTTGTCACAGATGATTAAGATTGGTTGATCATATTCTACCTTGATATCTTGCAGTTTTTTCTTCATCCACAGAACTTGTGTGAAACATGATACTATTGTAATATACTCAACTTATGTTGTGGATAGAGAGACTAAATATTATTTCTTACTCAACCAAGACACTATATTGTTTCCCCTAAAGAATGTTCCTCTACTTGTACTTTTTTTGTCATCAACATTGCCTGCCCAATCTACATCTGTATATGTTGTTAGAGTAAAATATTCACCTCTTGAGTACCATAGGCCAAAGTCCAAGGTTTCCTTTAGATATTTGAATATCCTCTTTATTTCTTTCACGTGAATTTCCTTTGGTGCAACTTGAAATTGTGCAACCAATCCTACTGCTTGCATAATGTCCAACCTTGATGTCGTCACATGTAGTATGTTTCCAATCATTGACCTACACAATGTTTTATTTGCTTCTAGAGATTCATCATTTTTACTCAATTTACAACCTGTGACCATAGATGTGTTGAATGGTGTACAATATTCCATTCTGAATTTCTTCAACATTTCCTTGATGTACTTAGTTTCTGAAATGAATATGCCTTTGTCAGATTGAGAAATTTGTAATCCTAGAAAGAATGACAATTCACCAAGCATAAACATCTCAAATTCATTTTGCATTTCTATTGCAAAATCTTGGCACATTTATTTCATACTTCCTCCAAAAATAATGTCATATACATAAACCACAACAATAAACTAAATTCCTGCTACTGTCTTGATGTAGAGATTAACGTCAATAATTCCTCTTTTGAAGCCTTGTTGTTGTAGATATTTATCAAGTCTTGAATACTAGGCTCTGGGAGCTTGTTTTATCCCATAAAGTGTTTTCTTCAATTTGCACACATAATCCTTATTTTTTGATAATAAGAATCCTTCTAGTTTTTCAATGTATACTTCTTCCTCTAAATTACCATTAAGAAAGACAGACTTGACATCCATTTGATAGACTTTGAAGTTTTTGAAACATCCAAATGCCAAAAACATTCTGATAGCTTCTAGTATAGCAACTGGAGCAAAGGTTTTTTCGTAATCAATACCTTCAACTTGAGCATAGCCTTTACAAACCGATCTTGCTTTATTTCTCATTACTTTCCCATCTTGATTCAACTTGTTCCTAAAAACCCACTTGGTGCCAATTACAATTTTATCTGTCGACCTTGGAACAAGTTCGCATGTTTCATTCTTTTCAATTTGATTTATCTCTTCTTTCATAGCAATCAAATGCTTGTCTTCACCAACTTTAGTAAAAAAATTAGGCTTTATTTTAAATGGAAATGAGAAGTTTTCATATTCTGATGTGCTAGCTAGTCTTCTTCTTGTTTGAACTCCCATATCTTTATCACCAAGAATTAGATTTTCCAAATGATTCTTTTGGAAAAATCTATATGGTGTCTTTGTATCTTGGCCTTATGTTTCTTCTTCTTCATTTTCTTCTCCTGCTTCTTCATTTTCTTCTCCTTCTTCTTCATTTTCTTCTTTGTATCCCGACTCATCTGCTTAAACATTTACTTGTGTGTTCATCTTCTGGTGCCCTATTTCATCAACTTTTACATTGTCACTTTCTACGATTTTGTGTAATGTTTTATTGTAACATTTGTAAGCTTTGGTTCTTGATGAATAACCAAGAAATATATCTTCATCAACTATGGATTGAAATTTTCCCAAATCCTCATCATCTCTCTTTATGTAGCACTTGATTCCAAAAAATTTGAAGTGTTTAATTGTTGTTGGTCTACCTTTCTATAATTCATAAAGTGTTTTGTTGTTGTTGACTCTAAATTCCCCTCTATTCATAATGTAAACTACAATGTTGACTCATCTCTCTAAAACCTGTATGATATCTTCTCTTCATTCAACATTGTTCTTGCCATCTCTTGTATGGTTCGATTTTTTCTTTCTACTACTTCATTCTATTATGGAGTTCTCGTGTCTTAGAAATGTCTTTTTATCCCATGAGTCTCACAAAATGCTTCAAATTCATTTGAGATAAACCCACCTCCTTTGTTTGATCTCAAACACTTGATTTTTAAATTAGTTTCATTTTCAACCAAGGCTTTGAATTCTTTGAACTTTTTCTTTTAGGAATGTAACCCGTGTCATTCTAGAATAATCATCAATGAACAACATGAAGTAATTTTCACCTTGTAGACTTTGTGTTCTTGTAGATCCACAAAGATCTATATGAACGAGTTCCAATGGCTTCGTTGTTGAGTATTCCTTTGATTTAAATCTTGTTATTGTTTGTTTTCCATGTCAACATTGCTTGTAGAGAGTGTTTGAAGGTTTACAATCTTTGGCATGTCTCTCACTACTTGTTTAGTGTTGATTTTTACCGTATTATCAAAGTTCATATGACCTATTCTTCTATGCCATAACCAACTTTCATTTGTTTGTTCCATATAACACTTTTATGCCTAGATATCATTGAGGATATATACATTATTTGATGTTCTATATGCACTTGCCACTAATCTTCCTAATCCTTCCTTCCTTATTTCACAACCTTGAGAATTAAATGTGATATTATGTCCTTGACCACACATTTGACTAAAACTAAGAGGATTTTGTTTCAAACTATCAACATACAAGACATTTGTTTTTAGTCTTTCTATTATTGAGACTTAGAGTACCTTTTCCAGCTATCCTTGTGGTAACATTTCTTCCAAATGTCGCACTTCCTCAGTGAACTTCTTTCAAAGTGAGAAACTTTCTCTTCTTACCTATCATGTGGCTTGAGCATCCACTGTGAACGTACCATTGGTTTCATTTATTTTGAGCATGAAGGGCATCTTGCACAAGCATAGATTCCTCCTTCTTCTGCATTTCTTGTTCCTGCTTCCTTTTCCAAACTCCTATGAGTTCTTTCTTTTGTTTGACAAGCGTATCCACATCCTTTTTTTTCTATGATTTTCCACAAGTTTACTTCTAAAAAAACATGTTTTGTGCCCATAGTTTTTTCATTTATAGAATACAACATTTTAATCAAATTAAGGTGCAAATGAATTACAGTTTCTATTTGGGAATCCATAAGCATTAATGTCCTTGTTCCATACATGATTATTTCTTGTATATGTTCTACAGTCTATTGCTTTATGACCAAAATGATTACAACAAAAGAAATAGCCAAAGAAATAATTTTGGTACTAGTTCATGTGAGGCCGCCTTGGTGGGAAAGGTATTTTGAATCTGTTTTTGTTTTCCTTAGGAGAAATGCCAAATTTCTACAGAAAATTATTTTCTTTCTTCGTGTTGTCTTCATCACTAATGGAACTTTTTAGTACATTGGCATAGCTTTCATATTTTTCTTCATTTACTTTCTTTGATGATCATGCAGCTTCTGGATCTTTTTTGGTGGTCATCTGACTCTTATCATAACCAAGACCCGTCTTAATAAATGGTGACCTTTGAAAATTGATGATATGATCTAAGGTTTTGGCACTCTTTTCAAACTTCAAGCCTATGTTCAACTGAGCAATTGACTTTTCCAAATCCTTTCTTAAGGAAACAAGTTCAGCTTCTAGATTGTCACAATTTTCTTCTTTTTCCTTCAGTTGAATTCTCACCACTTCTTCTATCCTTCTTCCCTCTTCTATTTGAACTTTTAGGCTTGTGATAATATTTTTTGATTCTTCAAGGCTTTGTGACATTTTTTATTTTGAATCATGAACCTCTTCTTCATATTTATGTAGTTTCTCTTTTTGTTTCAAATTATTTTTCCTTAGCTTCCTTGTTTCGCTTAAGGCATAGATGAATTCTTCTTGAAGATCCACTTCTCCATTTGTTTCAACGTTTTTCTCTTCTTCTGAATATATAATTTCTTTGTCTTTATCAATCTTTGTTTCGATTTCGATAAAGAGATTTTCTTCTCTATCACTACCAGAACTGATTTCATTGCTTTCTTCAGACGAGTCACTGACCCCTTTTGAGTAGAGGCTCTTATTCTTCTTATAAGAGTTCTTCTTTACATGCTTGTCTTTTTTGTGACTATTTTTTTGTTGATGATGTTTTCTCTTTACATTATAGTCTTCTTCATTATCACTACTTTCGTTTTTCTCATATGGACACTTCTAGTAGAAAAATGTCCTACTTATCCACTGCTAAAGCATTTAAATGGAAACTTACCTTTGTATTTTCCATATCCCTTTTTGAGTTTTCTAACAAAATTTGCTTCCTCTACATCTAATTCAAAGTTGTAACAATCGCTTGATTTATGATCTTTGTTCTTCATCTTCTTTGAAACTTTAAAAGTTGCTTCCCTTTTTTATGGTTTTTCCTTTTTAGTCCTCATTTCATGTGTAGTAAGGATCCCATGCAATTCATCCATTTTTAATTTATCAAGATCATTTATTTCCTCAATAGGGGAAACTTTGGCATTAAATGTTAAGTGGAGTGACCTCAACACCTTTTTCACAATTATCGATTCTTCAACCATTTCACCAATTCCTCTAATGGTGTTGACAGTTTCATCCACACGGAGGAGATAGGTTGCAACATTTTCTGTCTTTCATCTTCAAACTCTCGAAATGTCTTCTATGAGTTTGGATCTTAGCCTTCTTGACCTTTTCATCGCCTTCATGGATGTTTTGAAGTTTGTCCCAAATTTCTTTTGTTGATTTTCAATGCATTGCTTCGACAAAATCTGATTCTGACAGTTCACACAAGATGGCCTTCATTGCTTTTGCATCATTTTCACAAGCCTTTTTTTTGTTCGTATCTATTGGTGGATTTCTTTGGGATGTATAACCAGTCACGACCAATTGTCAAATATCAAAACCAAGGGTCATTAGATATGTTCGCATCCTTATACTCCAGAAGGCATAGTTTGTTTCGTCAAACAACAGAGCCCTGTTTGTAGAGAAGCCTTCATGATTTTCCATGTGTGCTCCCGAGATCTACTTTCGAGTGGTTAGGCTATTTTCGAAGGAACCTGCTTGGGTACCAATTGTTGATCACACACTTATACTAAGAGGCGGGGGACGGGTGAATCAATATAAGGCTATATTTTTATTTTTAACATTCATAAACCACAATTATGAAATCACATAAATATAACAACCAAAAGACACAATATTTAACATGGAAACCCTTTCGGGAGAAAACCACAAAAACATATTTTTATTAATTTGTAGGCACCAACCTATGGTTACAAATGTTTGTTGCGCCAACCTACTAGAGACACCAATCCCCTCTGTTGTTTGTAGGCATCGACCTACAAGAGGCACTGATCCCCTCTTTCATTTGAAGGCACCGACCTATAGGGGACGCCAATCCCCTATGTTGTTTGTAGGCATCGACATACAAAATACATCAATCCCATATGTTGTTTATAGGCACCGACCTAGAGGATACATCGATCCCCACAACTTTTTTATATGTAGGCACCAACCTACTTACAAGTTCTTCATTTTCATTTCATTCATTGGTCTGCTTATTGCTTTTGTCTTCACCAAATTTGCTTTGCACTCGCTACTTCTGCTTTTTCCAAATCAACTCGACACTCACTCCTTCTACTTTTGTCAGATTTGCTTGATGCTCACTCCTTCTACTTTCACTCTACCTTCACCAAATCTGCTTTCTTCTACTTCTACCTTATATCTTCATTTACCATTTTTGCTTGTTAGAATGCCAGAGTTATTTGCTAGAACACCAGATCTGATCTTTGATAATATTTAATCATCACTCCTTGAATGTTATTCAAACATCACTCCTCAAATGACATGAATAAGAATATTACATTTTCAAACACATACACACACAAAAAAATTCTCATGACCCTCTTCTCCATTTATACTTTTCCATAAGCTTTACATGAAAAGTCATGTTCATTTGAAAAGACACGGCTTTTATTAAATCATAATTAATTTTCCCCCTTTTTATTTTTAATTCACTTTTTAACATACCATGGGTAAAATACCACCATGAGTTTTAAATCCATGTGCAAATACCATGTGCACTTTCACTTTTACCTTTTTTAATCCATTTTCATGTTTACCCCACTTTTGCGTAAACTCCACTTTCACTTTTACCTTTTTTTTAATCCACTTTCATATTTAATCCACTTTTACGTAAACTCCACTTCCACTTAACTTTTCTACTTTTGTCTTTACTAAAGTCACATTTATATTTGAATACTTACTTACCTTTGACATCAATAACAATCATTTTTTCAACAAAATTAATGGTCATTGTGTGCCTCATTATGCTCCTATGGAGGAATGTCCTCTTGTTCCATAGGTTCCATCTTCACATCCCCTGGGTCCTGTTGAACTGAGTCCTCTTCTTCAGCTTCCACATGTACTACGCCAGTTGATCATTTTTTTTGTGGTATCCTAGATTGTGAGATTCGTCCCAAGTTTATTACCATATGTCTTAATTTACTGCATTCTGCCTCAAGTGTTTCAATTTTCTTCCTCTGCTAAACAACATTTTCCAAAGCCTTTGCTTGCCCCTGATTAAAGGATACCTCCTAATCATGGAACTGACTAGTGAAATTAGCAATTGTGGAGTGGTTTCTTGAAAGTATACTTTCATATCACCTCAAAACTCGTCATAATTATAGTATCTCACATATAGCACACTAACTTGGATATCTATGGTATTTTGTGTCTAAACCCCAAATTTTGAGCACCAAGGTTGAACTTACACTCATGTTCTCAAAATGGGATTCCACTATTTTTTAGATTGCAAAATGAACCTCCAAAATGTGTTTAGGGTAAGTTGCACAATTCATTACCAGATTTTCATCCCAAAATTCCATGGAGAGCTCTACTACCTGGATTGTTGAATTCAAACCACACAAAAATATCTCACATGGGCTCACCATTGCAAGAAATGATACCATATTACCTTGATCCACCTCCATCATTGTATGCAAGCGTATTGTGGGTTTTAATGCATATCCCATATGCATGGGAATAGACCAACACCTATATTTGTATGAGATTGGCATTACTTCACCACGTGACATTTCACCTATTGGATTATTTATTAATTAAATGATTATGGGATTGGAGATAAAATAATCCCTCATTTTGTTCTAATATTTCCAACCTCCAAATGAACAATAGAGGTGCAATAGAGTTGGCCAAGCTATCTACTTGATGATTTAATGCTCTTTGCACATGATAATTTTTTTACTAATGCAAATCATCTTCATTCTTGGTGGATTATGGATATTATCCTTTCCATGTTATAATGAGTTGAGGTGGTTCTATTTATTATATGCATTATGATTAGCGAAGAGTCTCCAATGACTATCAATTCTCTTATTGGTTTGAGTCTAGGATCTTTAGACCTTGAAGCAATGTCAAGGCCTCAATTCGATTTTCGATTATTTGGTGTTGTTCCAAGCCCCCATTCAAAACTTATTTCCATTTGTCCCTTGGGATCATAAACAATCCTCCCCTCACACTTACCAACCCTAGAACCCTAACTCTATGTTAAGAAGCCCTAAATAATTCAATTAAACCCTAATTATACACTAATAATCCTTAATAAAATCCCCCCAAAAATCCTAATTGTATGGTACTATATCATAATTAATTTTAAACAAACTCTAACTATACAACAACAAACCCATTTAATTGAATGAAGCTTTAATCAAACCTAATTATATATTAATAAATCCAAAAACCTTTAATTAAACACTAATTAGAAGTTGATAAATTTTAATTACATGCTTTGATTAAAATCTAATTAAGTCAAACAAACCTTAATTATGCTAAAAAATCCTAATTCATCATATACATTAATTATTAATTACATTTACTAAGAAATCTTAAATGATTTTAAAAATTGCAAATTATATAATAAGAAATTTTAATTAATTTAAATAAATCTTAATTAACCTAGTGATATATAAATAAACCCTAATAAACTTAATTTAATTCTAATTAAGACCAAATTCAATGTTGTGAGGAACTGGTCCTATTTACATGCTGTAAAAAAAATGATTTTAACACAATGCATACTTTTCACTATCATAAATCCATCTTAACCTTAGATATATTAAGTATCAAAAATAATTATTTTGTTTTTAAATATAAACCTTAATGTATTTAAATAATTTTTGACACTATTAAAAATAACCTCTAAAAACATTATCATAACAGAGAATTTATTTAATCAACTTCAATTTTATGATTAGTCTACTTAATGTAATTATAGAAACTAGACAATCAAAACCATATTATCTTCACTTAATATATACATTAGCAACAACCACATTAATAATATTAATGTTCTAAACATACTACTATTAACGTATATTAGATATATTAATATTATTAATGTGGTTGTCCTCGAGGTGTAGGACAGTCGGTGATGGAGTGTGTTGTTAAGCCACTCTGTGATGTTAAAGTCACCGGTTCGAAACCTGCGGGGACAAAAAATCCAACCATGTTAAGGGTTGGTGTGGCTCAGGCCGGGTGCGATCCCCGGGTGATTTTGACGGCTTAGATGCCCCTGAGTCGCGGTTTCTCAAGCCACAGGTTAATCACAGGTCCTGCACAAATTAACAAACAAAAAAAAAATATTATTAATGTGGTTGTTGCTAATAACTCATTGAAGCAAAGACCTAACATCCAAGTTAATAAAATTAATAATATAATCATATTTAAAAATATTTATAATATTATTAACTATTATATTAATATACATAACATCCAAGTTAATAAAATTAATAATATAATCATATTTAAAAATATTTATAATATTATTAACTATTATATTAATATATAAAGTATAGAAGCATATTCATAATATTATAATATTAAAAAAAAACATATTAATATTAATATTAATATGTGTTTAATTATAAATATATAAAATGTACAACCTAAATCTTAATATATATAAAATAGATATATGGTGGATAAACGTTGTTTTTGGAATTTACAAAGGGGTTGTCAAATTAATTAATAATATTGAGTTAATAATACATCTATTTTGTTTCTTCTTGCACGTTATAATGTGGGGTAACCTTCTTTATTCATTTTTGATATCATAAAGTGACATTTTGTGTTTGTGTAATACAATCTATTATTGTATATGTTGTCGTAATTTATTATATATTTATATAAAAATTGTTATATATTTATATTATTAAAAATTAAAATTTGGAAACATTAGTTTTTGAATTTCATACAACCACATTTTATGTTTGTTTGGAAACATAGATAAACTAACACTATTGTATGTGTTATCGTAATTTTTTATATATTTATATAAAAATTGTCATATATTTATATTATGAAAAGTCAAAATTTGGAAACATTACTTTTTGAATGTCACAAAACTATATTTTATGTTTGTTTGGAAACATAGATGAACTAACACTTTTTTTAATATTTGTTGATGTTAGAATGCAATGTGAAGTTTTCTCTTTGATTTCTTTTTGGAAGGTCACAACTAAAACATTTATTGTTTCGGTGACATAATCTACTATCACATAGATTGACATAATTTATTACATATTTATAAAATATTACCATGTATTAATATTAACCAAATTCAATTTTTGGAAACATAGATTACTTGTGTGTAACATAATCTTATGTTGCATTACAACATAGTTTTTGAATGTCACACAACCACATTTTATGTTTATTTGGAAACATAGATGAATTAACACTCTTTTGTATATTTTTTGATGTTAGAATGCAATGTGAAGTTCTCTCTTTGATTCCTTTTTGGAAGGTCACAACTAAAACATTTATTGTTTCAGTGACATAATCTACTATCATATAGGTTGACATAATTTATTACATATTTATAAAATATTACCATGTATTAATATTAACCAAATTCAACTTTTGGAAACATAGATTACTTGTGTGCAACATAATCTTATGTTGCATTACAACATTAAAAAATGAAAAAAAAAGAGGTAGTTAACCTATGTTTTGAAAAGTTGACTTCAATTAATATAGATTTAATGGTAATATTTTATAAATATATAATAAATTACAACACCATATATGATAGGATATTATATTGCACAAACACGCTATGTCACATTGCATCATTCAAAAAATGGAATAAAGGAGGGTTACCTCACATTATGACATTTAAACGGGAGTAAAAGAGGGTTATGTCGCATTTTGACATAACCCTCTTTTATTTTTTATTGAACATCATAATGCGAGCTAAATCTCTTTTATTATTGTTTATGTCACATCAAGACGGAAAAATAAATAAATATAAATAAATAAATAAATAAAAGTTGGTTAGTTAACATAGGTTCCCAAAAGTTGTATTTTCTTAATATAAATATATGGTAATAACAAATCATATTACATGATTTGCATTTAGAGAATTATTTTTGCATCACTTTTTTATTACTTCTTGAACATCATAATGCAGGGTCGGTGCGACATAATTTTTTTGTGCAACATAGTCTTCTATCTCTTTTGTTACTACTTGAGCATCATAATGCGAGGTAACCCACTTTTATTCTTGAACATCACAATGCGAATAAGTTTTTGGACATCATAATGCGAGGTAACCCTCTTTTATTCTTGAACATCACCACATGGCACAATTTTTGTGTGCAACATAACAATTTACCATATACATTGTCACATTTGATTACATATTACCATATCTTCATACACATTAAATGTGTTTCACATAGTTTAACTAACCCTCTTTTGTATTGGTTTTTGTAGAATGACATGAAGAACATTTCTTAAACTATTTTTCATGTAACTTGGGAATGGGTGAAATTTCCTACTTTAAAGCCCATGGGTAAATGAAAATGAACCTAATAAACATTTCCTACTTACCATATTTTATTCATTTATGAACATCGCAATGTGACATGATACCTTTTAAAGTATTGTGCTTGAAACGTTAGAACGACCCTCTTTCAAATGTATCAATGAGACATAAGACCTCTTAAAGTATTTCATTTAAAATGTTATAATGTGACATAACTGTCTTTTATTCATTCTTAAACATCATAATGCGAGGAAAACCCCTCTTATTCCATTTTTTGAGGGAACCCTCATTTATTCCATTTTTTTAATGTCACGATGTGACATAATGTGTTTGTACAACATAATCTCCTATTGTATATGTTGTTGCAATTTATTGTATATTTATAAAATATCGCCATACATCTATATTAACTAAAGTCAACTTTTGGGAAATATATTTTAACTAACCCTCCTTTTTCATTTTTTAATGTTGCAATGTGACATAATACCTCTTAAAGTATTATGTTTGAAATGATAGAATGTGACATAGCCTTCTTTTATTCCTTATTAAATGTCATAATTCTAGATAACTCTCTTTTATTCTTTTTTTTTTTTTTATGTCGCATTAAGACATTTAAAATGAACAAAAGATGGTTAGTTAACTTATGTTCCCAAAAGTTCACTTTTCTTAATATAAATATATGGTAATAACAAATGATATTACATGGTTTTCATTTAGAAAATCATTTTTGCATCACTTTATTATTACTTCTTGAACATCATAATGCAAGGTAACCCTCTTTTACCCTTGAATGTCATAATTTTTTTATGCAGCATAATCATTTATCATATGCATTTTCATATTTGATTACATATTATAAACATATTATCATATCTTAACACACATTAAATGTGTTTGACATAGGTTAACTAACTCTCTTTTGTATTGGTTTTGAAGAATGACATGGAGAACATTTCTTAAACTATTTTTAGTGTACCTTGGGAATGGGTGACATTTCCTACTTTAAATCCCATGTGTAAATGAAAATGAACCTAAAAAACATTTCCTACTAGCCCTTTTTTTTGTTCATTTTTAACACTGCAATGCAACATAAGACTTTTTAAAGTATTGTGTTTGAAATGTCAAAATGTCCCTCTTTTGTTTATTTTTTAATGTCATGATGTGACATAAGACCTCTTAAATCATTGTGTTTAAAATGTTTGAATGTTACATAACCCTCTTTTATTCATGCTCAAATGTGATCATGCAAGATAACCCTTTTTAACTCTTGAACATCACAATGTGACATAACTTTTTTGTGCAACATAATCATCTATCATATACATTGTTATATTTGATTACATATTTATAAACATATTACCATACCTTCATACACATTAAATGTTCATGGCATAGGTTTATTAACACTCTTTTGTATTGGTCTTATAGAATGACATGAGAACATAATTTCTTGAACTATTTCCCATGTAACTTGGGAATAGGTGATATTTTCCTAATTTAAAGCTCACAAGTAAATTAAATTGAATCTTTCCTACTAGCCCTCTTTCATTCATTTTTGAACATCGCAATGTGACATAAGACCTTTTCAAGTATTGTGTTTGAAATTTCATAATGTCCCTCTTTTGTTCATTTTTTAACCTTGCAATATGACATAAGACCTCTTAAAGTATCATGTTTAAAATGTTATAATGTGACATAACCCTCTTTTATTCCTACTTAAGTGTCATAATGCAAAAAGACCCTCTTTTTTCCTTGAACATCACAATGCAACATAATTATTTTGTGCAACATAATCATCTACGATACACATTGTCATATTTGATTACACATTTATAAACATATTACCATATCTTCATACACATTAAATGTGTTTGACATAGGTTAACTAACACTCTTTTGTATTGGTTTTTTAGAATGACAAGGTGAACATCTCTTAAACTACTTTCCATTTAACTTGGGAATAGATAACATTTCCTACTTTTAAGTCCATAGGTAAATGAAAGTGAACATAAAAAAACATTTTCTACTTACCCTTTTTTGTTGTTTTTGGAACATCACAATGCAATATAAGGCTTATTAAAGTATTGTGTTTGAAATGTTATAATGTCAATCTTTTGTTATTTTTTTTCGTTTAACAATGTTTATATAATGTTTGAATGTCATATATTAATATAAAGTATATGTGCATATTCATGGTATTAAAATATTTACAATAAAAAGTCATATTAATACTAATTTTTATGTGTTTAATTATAAAATATCAAATGTGAAATCTAAATCTTAATATATGAAAAACATCAACATATGGTGGATGAATATTATTTATGAAAGTTATAAAGGTATTGTCAAATTAATAATATTGAGTTAATAATAAGTCTTGTTTGTTCATTTTTTAATGTCACAGAACGACATTTTGTGTTTGTGTGACACAATCTACATAGTATATATTATCATAATTTATCACATATTTATATAAATATTGTTATATAAATTACTTAACTATCATTTGTTAATATTTTATTGCTACGATATAATATAAAACCTCTTAAAATATTGTATTGGACTTAAAATGTAAAAATGTAACATAACTTTATTTCATTCCTTTTTAAGTTTTTAAGTTGAGTGTAAAAATTTTAAATTTGCAAAAATTATAAAATATAATTTATATCTTCTAATTTGTAAAGCATCATGATAAATATTCAACTTTTTAACAACTAGATACTGACATTAGCATCACTAACATTAACATTTTGTAAAAGAAATATGAATTAGTGCAAACATTATAGAATATAATATATCTTATAAATTGTAAAACATCATGATAAATATTCAACTTTTTAACAACAATTAGATACTAACATTAACATTTTGGAAAAGAAATCTGAATTGACACAAAGAAAAAATGAAGTATATATTGTAATTGCATATAAACTCTATAATCCATTTTTAAAATCCTAGTTACTAAATATACATTGCATATAGTTCGAACATATTTTTATATGTAGTTTTTCAAATCACCTTATTTTATTAAATAGACTTTCTTCATATTGTAAAACAAAATTAAATATTAGTATTTAAAAAAATATTAATAAAAATAAAACATATAATATTTAAATCAATTTTAAAGATGAAAACTAATATTACATTTACAAGACATTGTAAAGACTAAAGGATGAATAAATTGTTACGAGACATTGCCACTTAACATTAAATTGCTTTTAAAATGATTTATTAATAATTGTTATCTCAACCAATTTTGCATAATCAATATTTATAAATCTCTTTTTTTAACTTTTCAATGTTTTTATATTTTCACATTTTTATTTATATTTACTAAATTTTAATATGTTTTATATTTATATTTTTTTAATTTTTCTTTTTTTAACTCTTCAATGTTTTTATATTTTCACATTTTTATTTATATTTACTAAATTTTAATATATTTTATATTTATATGTTTTTTAATTTTTTTTACAATTTTAATAGATATATTAATTTTAGGTAACAAATTTAATTTGAATATAGTTATTAAAAGTTTTGTAATTATCATTTAGTGGGGTTAAAAAGTTTTGGTAAAAAAATTCAACAAAGTTTTCCCTTGTGTTACACCCTTCATGCGTGCATAACCATCAATTTAGTGAACTTTATACTATTTAATGAACTTTCCTCGGTAATGTCATTTTATCCTTGCACATGAAGTCATTGTAAGCTTATGCATCCAATCTTATAAACTCTAGAGGGTTAAAGTAGAACATCTACATAGCCAATCTTAAGCTAATTGTGTAATATATTTAGTCACTGACATATAATGAGATTCGACTTACTTTCTAGGAGAGACGTTTAATTGAGAAGGATCGACTTGTGAGGAAACTTGCAAAGAAATTGCACACGTTCCTTGAAATCTTACATTCCCATTTCCATTTGCACTACGATAAGGAGAGGCTTTGAATATACTAACTTATGACCATACAAAAAGTAGCATTAGGTGTATTACCTAGAAATTCTTTTAGAAACACCAATATAAACGAGGCCACCCTTCTTACCATGATGTGTCAAGTTCTCCAAAACAACCAACATTACATGGGGGGGGGGTTTACTCGAAGTTGACATAGTTTTAAAGACATATGCCTCTATATCACTTAGTGTTTCATAGTATTATTTAGAACTATCACTTAGTGTTTCATAATATTATTTAGAACCTTTGTCTAGACTAAGGTTTCTGCTCATGGTGGGAAGATTGGGCATTCCCTAATAGAGGTCAAAATTTGATGACTACATGGTGGGTGGATGCAAGCTACATGATAGTGGTAACTACTTCAAGAACTTCCTCCTTTTTCTCCATTTTTTACCATCTACTTAGATCATCCTTAAGATCTCTATGTCCAATGTTTACAATTTCATTCCACCAAGTTTGTAATTTTTGGTCTCTTTTGATGGAGGCATCAACCTTGTAATACAGAGACAAGAAGTATGAAACCCTTTATTTCAATGGCATTAAAATCAATGTCATAAATCTAAAAATCAAGCCTATATTCATTCATGGACATCTGTAAATGGTAAGAACATTTAATATGTTGACTATAGAACATATGTAAATGGTAAGAACATTTAATATGTTGACTATAAAACATACCAAGAGAGACTTATGCAAATGATCTCATAGTCGAGTTGATGCCAAGCGTCTTGAGGGACAAATGAGAGACTTATGTGAATGATCTCAGAGTTGATCCGATGCCAAGCACATTGACCGGACAAAGAAGCGAGATGCATTGTGGTTATGTATATTGAAAGCACATTAATGTTGCACAATAGATTCTTAACTAATTAGCAGTCGAGGCGATAGAGATTAGTTAACAGTGTAGGAACAATGGACTCGGTGCGAGCAATGGCAATTAGTTAACATTGCAAGAGTACACTTGGTGATGTTCTCCCAAAATCCATGAAAAATAGTTAACAATGCAACTGACTAACAGTTCACAGAAGATTGTTGTTTAATATTATTTAATCTTATCTTAAACCACTACAACGATGATTAAACCACTACAATGATGATTAAACAATGATGACAAAGAATCATTCCTAGTGTGTTGTACACTTGGCATTGTTCTTCGAGAATCTATCAATTAACGTCCATCCATGGGAAAGGTGGAGAGTATAATGTTTATCGACGTAACAAAAACCATTAATGAATTTTACAAGGATTAGAGTATAACCGACAAAGATGTAGCAAATAGGGGTCAATATTGCTTATTATGATTAGATACTACAAGATAATTCAAAGTGAATGTCAAATGAGGTAATAGTCTGAGATTACAAAAGAAACTGTTTGAACATTTATTCAATCAACTTTACTTTAATGATTAGGCCACATATCCACCTTATCCCCACCTAATATATATGCAAAAATTCCTTAAGCAAAAGGCTTAGTAAAAGAGATGTTGCAAAACAGGAACCAATGTGACTTAATAGTAGATACTACAAACTAATTCAGAAATGAACTTCAAGTATTTTAATTCTATCGAATTCATTTTTTTATTAGGTTCACTTCATATAGTCAAAGAGACAATCAAGGCCACCTCATCCACATCTCAAATATATTAAAAAACCCTGACTGTATTTTGCATGGATTAGAGTGCAAGAAAATGCTTAAATGATATCAAATAGAACCATTGTGGCACTGTAAGAAACACAAAAATATATAAATATAAATAATAATGAATAACTAATAATTAACAATTAATTATTAATGAAAAGACACCTCTTATGAAAGGTCGTCTCTTTTATGAAAGGACACCCTTGAGTGAGTATATATACAACCCTCATTTCTCATTTGTAATCATTTCATTCAGTTTTATACATTTACTCAATATATTATTATTTCATCCTAAATGGATTTCCAAATATTTTGGTTAATTTATGTGTGAACGGACATTGTTTGTCTCATTTGGTATCAAAGAAAGTTTGATCATATCCTTTGGTTACTAGACCCATGGTCAAAATTTTGTTTCCCTTGGCAACATCATTGCAGGCCTTTGGCCACTCAAATTTTCAAAGTTCTTGGAAACTCGGGTCCTTGACCATGCTAGATCATTTTTTCCATTAAAAAAAGAAAGAAAGAATTCGTTGCAATTTAGGAAAACTCCATTCCAAAAATATAAAAGTGTGAAAGAAGACTTCATTGTTGAACATCAAATATAGTGACGAGAGTTTACATTGCTATATCAAGTAGCATTTGTTTGCCTTTTTTTTTTACATGTGGTTCACGACATCGAAGACTAGTACTCACTACATCCATGGAAACACCCCCCTGAAATCCATGAGAACATGGGGAGGCCGAGCATTTTTTGAATATTGGGAGCTCAACAACAAGAGCATCATATATAGACCCATTTAAGGGCATCACATGTCACTTACAATGAATTGAACCTGGGTGGGGAGGGTAACTCCCACCCAAGCTACATCTAATAGACTTTGTTTGTACTCTTGTGTAAAGAAGAAAAAATTTGATAGCTCTTAATAGTCATAAATGAAATTCTAGTGGGATTAACCCATAATATTAAGGGTCGAACGCCTCTATTTTGATACTATTACATGACAGATAGAACCATAATTTCTAGTAAAATATATGTATATATATAAAATTAAAAAAACTAGTTAAATACCAACGGACAATCTCTTCGAACATTGAAATAAAAAGCATCGAAAGACTAATCAAAGATTATTCGTTGTTAAGTCTCGCCTTTCTAAGAGAATCGTGTTGGTAGACTAAACAAATTAGGAGCGGAGTGGGCTAACTCGGGTGTAACATCCCCAGCCACCAATAGGTCCGGAAATGCTACCACGCGGAAATACATGCATACATAGATATATCTAACATGCATTATAATCGAAATAAAACACATAACACAGAGTTAATGCTACCATATAGATTCAAATGTAATAGACAGTAATTCATATACGCAACAGAATACATTATAACATTCAAGCATCACAGACATGCATAAGATAAAAATTAAGCACATTAATAATACTTATCTTTTCAACTGGAGTAACACCACCAACTACATGCATACCTTTCATGAACCTCCCAGCCTTAGACCACGATGTTCATCATGCTCAACAGTGGGTCACCCCCGAGCTGGGACCAAGCTCCACCCAAGGCAAGGGAATCCTAGACTAGGTTGAGGTTGCAAGAAAACCGCACAGTGCAACCGAAAGGATTCTCCCCAGTATCCTTCTTACGCCCACTACTCACGGACTCTCATTCCCCACATGCATGTTCCACCCGAGAGTATACAACTTCATTGTCACCTAGTCCATCGACTGCTTCACCTCCCTCTCAAGGTCTCAGCAATAGGTCGGGTCAGGAATTCTCAGAGCTCCATAGCTGGTGCTAGACTCTCTCTGGGAGAAAACCACTTCCCAACAAACTCAAGCGGAGGATGACAGAATGCAGGAGTGAACCCCCAACACGGATAACTTTTGCAGATTTAACAGCATGTGCCCATGTCGACACTTGTCTTCATGGAGTTGCATGCGTTTCCTTTTGCACACGTTGCCTCTCCCAGGACTTAAGATAAAAACATGTCTTTTACACAGCTTTGGAATAATAATAAATTATTATTCTCAAGGACTTAAGCCCCTAAGCTTAGCCCCTCTTTCCAACCATTCAACCCCCTTTCCCTTACCCACCTTGTGGAAGCTTAGTCCCCCATCACTCTTTCTTCATTGTCGATTTGCATGCATCGATGTTTATATTTTTATTAATGATCTGCATACTTACATATACAAAGTCAGGCTCATTGGCCTTGGCATCTGGCTCACCGACCTAATAAACACATAAGTCTCTCAGCTTATAACCACTCAACTCACCAGCCTATAAACAAAATTACAATTTAGCATGGGCTCGGCCTTGGGGTATTACAATCCACTCCCCTTATTTTTGCACTGTCCTCAGTGAAACTCTTTACAAAACATCGACAAGATTTCCAAAATATTCAAAAAGATGCGGGTACTCTGCTCGCATAGAATCTTCATTCTCCCATGTTGTGTCCTCAGGACCGTACCAAGTCCACTAGACCCTTACAAGCCCTATGGCTCGATTCCAGATCTGTTTTCTCTTCCGGTCCAATATGCGCACATGATGCACTTGCAAGACGCCTTCTTGCTTCACATGAATCACATTTCAATCGACTACATGATTAGCATCGGGTATATATTTCTTAAGTAATGAAATATGAAACACATTATGTACAGTCATGGATGCAGGAAATGCAATCATATATGCAACTGGTCCAATCCTTTCTAGGATTTCAAATGGCCCACAAAATCTGGCTGCCAACTTTGAACAGTTTCCCAGCCTCAGGGAACTTCTATTGGCTTTCACTTTCAAGAAAACATGATCACCCACTTTAAACTCTCGGTGGGTTCTGTTCTTATCAACATAACTCTTATGCCTGCCTTGGACAACCTTTAAATTTTGCTTATTTTTTAGCATTTTCTCTTCCATTTCCTTGAGCAACTCTAGCCCAACTAATTCTCTATCAGTTGGATTATCCCAGCTTACTGGAGTATTGCACATTCTACCATAAAGTGATTCAAATGGTCTCATCTTCAACGATGCTTGATACCCATTGTTGTAGGTGAATTCTACTAAGTGTAGGTAGTCTTCCCATTTATATGGTTTGTCCATCAATACATCCTTAACATATCTTCTATCACTTGGTTCACCCTCTTTGTCTGCCCATCAAACTCAGGATGATAAGTAGTGCTGAAGTTCATATTCATTATGAACCCCTTGAATAACCCTTTCCAGAACTTTGAGGTGAATTTTGGGTCCCTGTCAGACACAATTGTCTTGGGAATACCGTGCAATTGTGTTATTTCCCTCATAAAAATATCAACAACTTTAGTTTCCTTGTGAGTAGTCTTTAGTGGAATAAAATGGGAAGCTTTCGTAAGCTTGTCCACCACCACCATAATTGAATCATGATGCTTGCCGGTTCTGGGCAATCCTGTGATGAAATCCATTGTCACCACTTCCCACTTCCACTCAGGAATGGGTAAAGGTTGTATCAACCCTACTGGGTGTCTATGCTCAGCTTTAACCGTCTGGCATTCCATACATATGGCGATGTATTCTCCAATTTCCTTCTTCATACCTAGCCAAAAGTAATGGCTCTTGACTGCTGCCACAATCTTTGGATATCCAGGGTGCCCAACATAAGGCACATTATGGATTTCTTTCAAAATCATAAGTTTCAATTCCTGGACGTTAGGTACATAAATTTTGTTATTGTACAGAAGTGTTCCGTCAATTTCCAATTTATAATTCTCCACTTTCTATGGCATCTTACCTTGTTGTAGCTTTGCTACCAAATCCATGTACTGCAAATCTGCATTTGCAACTTCCGAAATTATTCTTTTAATATCATTTTGGTACATACTAATGGTTGTACCATGCAATTCGTACACTCTCTTGCTTAGTACATCAACCACTTTGTTCTCTTTTCCTCTGATATGCTTGATATCAAAGTCGTATTCACAAAGAAACTCCAACCACCTACTCTGACTAGCATTCAAGGTAGGTTGATCAAACAAATACTTCAGACCATTGTGGTTTGTTCTCAGTTCGAACCTATTTCCCATGAGGTAATGCCTCCATTTCTTCAGAGCGTGAACGATAGCTACCAACTCCAAATCATGAGTGGCATAGTTCTTTTCGTTCTCTTTCAACTTTCTGGATTCATAACAAATTACGAACCCATTTTGACTAAGGACTCCTCCCATTCCTTCTTTGCATGCATCTATACACACTACAAAGTCTTCATTTGGATCTGCAATCCTCAGGATTGGGGCACTAGTTAACAATTGCTTCAATCCCTAGAATCTTTTCTCACAATCTTCCGTCCATTGAAATTTCTTCTCCTTCCTTTGCAAGGAAGTGATAGGGTAAGCTATCTTTGAGAACCCTGCAATGAAACTTCTATAATAGCCAGCTAGACCCATAAAGGATCTGACTTCTGTTACATTATTCGACACTTTCCATTCTCTAATGGCTTCTATATACTCAAGATCCACAATTATCCCATCCTTTGAAATGATACGTCCCAAGTAATGGATCTGCTTTTGATAAGATGAGCACTTGCTTAATTTAACATACAGTTGGTTCTCTCTTAACACTCTCAACACCATCATCAAATTTTGTTCATTCTCTTCCTCCGATTTGGAATACACTAGGATGTCATCCAAAAAGACTATGACAAACTTGTCCAGATAGTCCATGAATACACCATTAATTAAACACATAAAAACAACGGGTGCATTCGACAACCCAAATGGCACCACTGTGAATTTATAGTGACCATACCTTGTTCTAAAGGCGGTATTGTCGATGTCTTCATCCTTTATTCTTACTTGGTGATATATTGATCTAAGATCTATTTTCAAAAATATCTTAGCATCCTTCAACTGGTCAAAGAGATCATCGATCTGTGACAAAGGATACCTGTTCTTGACACTCACTTTGTTTAATTGTCTAAAATCAATGCACATTCTCAACGTCCCATCCTTCTTTTTCATGAATAGGACCAGGGCACCCCAAAGTGACACACTTGGGCGTGTATACCCATTCTTCAGAAGTTCTTCAAGCTGCAACTGTAGTTCTTTCAGCTCTGGCATACTCATTCTGTAAGGAGCTTTTGACACTAGAGCTGCTCCAGGCATCAAGTTTACAGAGAAGTCAATATCTCTCTTCGGGGGTAGTCCAGGTACCTCTTGGAATACATATTCAAACTCTTTTAGCACCGCATGATCTTCAATATTTGACACCTTATCCTCAGGTGCTTCCTCCAATTGGGCTGCAAATAATTGACAGTCTTTCCTATAGCACTTCTTCAGCTGCATTGTTGAGATTTCTCTGACAGTGACTACCCTGGGAACTCCCTGCACTTTCCTTGGGTTTCCTTCCTCATCCAGGTAAGTGAATGGCTTGTTACGACAATATAAGATGGTGTGGTGTTGGTCCAACCAGTCCATACCAATTAGTCAATCATAAGAACCTAAAGGGAAGATATTCAGTTCTGCCTTAATACTTAGTCCATTCATGTCCATTGGACATGATTTAACCGACTCAACAACTTTCCTCTTGGCTCCTGTAACCAGCTACACCAACCAATATTTCTCATGCTTTCTTCTTGGTAAATGAAACCTTTCCACCATTCTAAGATCTACATAACTATGGCTAGCTCCTGATTTTATTAAAATAGTAAAGGCATGGTTATTGATCATACCTTCAACTTCAATCATATACGAATGATATTATGCTTGCTTGTTGTCCAGGGCTACGTAGATCCTGGGTACTCTACTTCCCATGTCCTCCACTATTTCATCTTACTGAAAATTATGGACATCTCTCACTTTGCCATTTTTGTGGGGACAGTCTTTGTACTTGTGGTTTCCTTGACAACCCCAAAACTGAATGGGCATCTGCCTTGGCCTTTGTTCCCCTACGCCAGCCATTCTTGGTTATCTAAATGATGGTTGTCCTTGAGGACTATTTCTGAAAAAGGGACACCACGAGCCATCACGGGCTAGGTAATGTGTAATGTTCCTGACTTGGCTAGTCTAGGAAACGTTGCTAATGTGTGTGTAGGATCAAAGGTTTACAACATATAAATGATCATACAAATAATAAACGTGACAAAGGACTACAAAGTTTGTATTATGATATCTTTGTGGATTACAAAATGGTCGAATGTCGTTGAATAAACTAACAATACTCGGCTAGATCAAAAGACAAAAAGGATCTTAGCCGGAATACAAATAAGCAACTAAAAGATAATACCCAGAATATGGGAGCACTGCGGAATCAATGAAGAATGATGGAAGACCTGGATGATCTTCCCGGTGACTAGGGTGTGTCTTTCAACACCAAAATCAGCCAACTAGTGTCTTCCTCCTGGAACACACTAAACTATCTCTCATGAGGTGCGCCTCTTCTCCTCAATGACAAGTCATAATCTGCATAATGATGAATTAGGTCGCCGACCCTTCCTTTATAGCTTTCCAAAACCCTAAATCATGTTGAAAACCTAATTCACTGTTGACTTCCAAAACCCTAAATCATTGTTGAAAACCTAATTCACAGTTGACTTCTATTTTTATCTCATAATGACTTAAAAGCACTTTTAACCCTTTTTAGTTCAATGTCACTTTCCGAATATAACACCTGTGACTGGAGTGACCTCTAGTAACCCTGTTTACCCCTCTTTGTCCCTGGCTATAGTCTAACGGGGCGATTTAGACCATTAAGCCTCCTCTATGGATCTCCTATTTGGAAAGGGACATTATAGTCCTCCCTTCTCAAAATTGCTTGTCTTCAAGCAATACGAGTCCAGGGTGCTGCAACACCTGCTCGCTCTCCCAAGTAGCGTCCTCTACTGGAATCCCTCTCCATCTGATCAAACACTCTCTGATGACCCTGCTCCTTAGTTTCCACTCCTGGAACTCCAAAACCTCCTCCTGAACTAACTCCAACTGTCCCTCCTCATCCAATGGGGGAAGTTCCTCTGATGTGCTAATGAATTGTCCCACTGCCTTTTTTAGGCAAGACACGTGGAACACGTTATGAATCTTTCTCCCCTCTAGAAGCTCTAGCTCATAAGCAACCTCACCTACTCGGTGCATGATCCTGTAAGGATGATAAAATCTAGGCTTGAGCTTCTTGGCCCCACTCTTCTTTAGAGATGACTATTTGTAGGGTTGGAGTCTCAAGAAAACCAAATCTCCAACCTCAAAGCTGCGCTCTATCATGTGCCTGTCCGCACTTATATTCTGTCGGTTTTGCGTTGTCTGCAGGCTCTCTTTCAACAACTTGAGAATCTCTTGACTCTCTATGATCCAATCATTGGCCTTGGGAGCTCTGCTCTCCCCGAAGACCAAGTCTACGAAAGTGGGAGCATCATATCCGTACAATGCTCGGAAGGGTGTCATACCAATGGACATGTGGAAGGTGGTGTTATAGCAATGTTATCCTAAATGTAACCACTTTACCCACGTTCTCTATTGTCCTCCTACATAGTTCCTCAAATACCCTTCAAGCCACTTGTTGACAATCTAGGTCTGCCCATCTATCTTAAGGTGATAGTTGGTGCTAGGTGTCAACTTTGTCCCCACCAACCGAAACAACTCTCTCCAAAATGTCCATATGAATCGACTGTCCCTGTCACTGACGATGTTCTTCGGCAACCCATGAAGTCTGAAGACCTCCCTAAAGAAAAGCTCGGTGTAACACCCTGTTTCCCCCAGATTGTAAATATAACTGAACTAGTCAAGGACTATGGCAAAACTCATAAGTATGAATATGTGATGTAAATGATAAATTGAATATTATTGAATTTATTGCAGAACTGCTGAGAGGGGATGTGCGGAAAAGAGACCACGATGGTGGTGGAGGGCACCTTGAAAAAGGGGC
>ML806866.1:100606-114676 GCA_009831015.1 Picea engelmannii
ACCAAAGGGACTTTACGTAAAATTAGAAGGTGAAGTTCAAGTCCCTTCAATTGAAAGAAAGAGGATTGAAATATACAAATAAATTTACGAAGGTTATTAATAGAATTTTTTAAGGGAGTATTTAAAAAAAGTATTTTTCGAAGATAATATGTACAAAGATTAAAAAAATAAAAATAAAGGTAAATTTATATTTATTGTTAAAAGAAAAAGAAGAAATATTATAGAGGATTTTTTATTAAAAGTATAAAGGCCCAATTTCAGAGGAGTATTTCAAAATTTGTGAAGCCAATATTAACGTATTTTTCATCAAACACAAAAGTTATAAGGAATTAAAATGGTTATAAATGAAGTGTTTTTCAAATAAGTGTATCATTTATTTATCGAAAAAAGTGTGAATTTCACTCATGGTACATCCACTTTAAATATCAAAGGCGTATATAAGCTTCATGATCAAAGCATCAATTATTGCAAAATTATCGATGAAAGCAAAATGGAGTCCAATAAGGAGGAAAAATGAAGATTCCTTATAACTTCAGGAAACCTTGCTTGAGTTCTACTTTGAGTCAAAGGGACACTTGGAGGGAAATATCTCACTATTTCTATTGCACCCACTGGATGTAATAATTATATTAGTATTGAATTTGCTAACCAGTTAGTGGTTCCCGAGTCAAATATAATTGAAAAACTAGACTTCTAGAATGATAATCAATATGACATAACCAATTTACAACTTAATATTGGAGATTATACAGTTCTATTGCAATTCATTGTTGGATCTTTATGGAGCGATGAGGGTGACATACTTCTAGGTTTACCCTATATGGAAATACTAGGGTATTTTATCTTAAACATGAAGAAGAAGTTTTCAACATTCTTCTATAAGAAGAAAATGATAACTTTACAAGACACTACATCATAACCAAATTCAATAACACCAGAAGACTTCAAAGATATCTCAAAAATTAATACTTCAAGAAAATCAAGAATCAATGCAAAATATGCAAAAAGAAATGGACAAAATTATCACCGATAAAAATAAAGAAAATTCTCGCCTTAAGAATCACAATCATAACTTGATCACCCAGATTAAGACGTTAAAAGGTGAGAATAAGTCGCACCAAGAAACACTAAAGCAACTTACTAACAAGAAATCACTTATTGATAAGAATAATGACTAATCCCATCGAAATCAAGAAATCGTCCGCTGTAAAAATCCAAGTTGCAGAGAAAGGAACAAATACAAGTCCAGTCGAAGTCAAGACAACGTCAGATGTTGGAGTACAAACCATAGAATCTATGGTTGTAATTACTAATCAAAATTCATCCATTAACCCTTGGATGGGGTATCATCTGCACATGAGTTAGGTGGCGAGGAGCAGCATGAGACTTCCATGTCTCACACATTAAGGAAACTCCCTGCCTCATTTAACTCAACCTCACGCGATTCTGTTGCAGATGGTACTACGGGTTCTCAAGCCACTCTCCTCATTTCACCTCGATGTTAATGGATTCAGACAATAGTTTTATTATGTCACTTCCCTGCATGACAACCTTGAAACATGCCACCAAGGTTATATTCGACCAACATGAGAAATTGGGCATCTGGCTCATTGGTTTGGACAATGGTTTTTATATGAATTTTCCTTCTCTGCAGTATTGGCACTCCACCTCCGCTTGGCTTTGGTTTGTCTTCCTTATTGGCATGTTGCGCCAATGTGGTTGTTCGAAAAGAGGCATTGCATGGCACAATACCTACGACATGATGGAAAATAGAAACATGGATATGAGGCATCATTCTAGAGATTTTGCTAGCTCATCATCTTTGCTTTACTCTACAGGTCCCACAACCCTTCCACCTTGGCACTCACCCTGGTCGTGTCCGATTGAGTGGTTCAACCTTAAGGGAAATTCTCTTGGGTTTTCTCTGGGGACAATTCCTAATGACCCATCCTCGTCAACTCCGCCTGCTCGCCCGCTTGTGCCACCTCCTCAACCTCAATCGACTCCTCATGCATCTAGCCCTCCTTGTGAGGACTGTTCAAGGCTTCTGGACACTGTGTTGATTCTTCACAACTTAGTCTTCGAGCTCCAACATGACCTGGAAGACATTTGGTTCAAGTTGGACCTGATTGACCACCACAGAGATAGTATGGACACCCTCTTAAACACTTTGTTCACTCTAGAAGCTGGACCAATGGATGTTGTTGCAGACATGATGGGAGGGACAAGAGTGATTCCTCTGTGGGACACAACTTAGCCTCTTGGACCTCCAAGCTAGTCTTGTTTTCAGGTTTTGAAGAGATTTTAGTTGTGTCATGTTTAGCAACTGTTATATTTGGGCCATGCACAACATTATCTTGTTTATGTAGACTAGTATTTCTCTTTTAGTCTTTTTCTTTGTCAAAAGACTTCACAATCCGAGAGGCCTGTACTGGTTTCCCTACTGGGCAGTTCAGAGCCATAGTATTTTTTTTTGTCATGGAATCCATAACTGTACTGACTGTAACTACAAATTCTGAAAGGTAATATATAGATACTTATTTACAAATCAAACAAAAAAAATCATCCATTAACAAGGAAAAATCAATGCATGAAGAAAAGAAAACTCTGAAAGAAAATCAGGAAAACGCTACAAGTACAATAAGGGAAAATCATGCTACAAGAAATCCTTATTGACATCAAAATCATAAAATTAGATATCTTAAACAGTCAAAGTATCAATATCACTCAGGTTGGGAACGACTAACTTATTGTCCGAAAAATATCGATACCAATGCAATTAAGTCCTGTGATAACCATTCATCGTGGAAGTGCAACATTCCACAATATATTGAATTAGGATGGTTTGATCCTTTCACAATTCGACAGTTTTGATCAACTCTTCGTCATTCATATCGTCTCGTATCATCAATATTGACAATGCCAAAAACAAAGAATCGTGTAAAGACATTGCAAGTTAGAACAAAGATGTAAGCCTCTCGATAAATATGCTTTGAGGACAAATCATTTCTAAAGGGGAAGGCAATGTAACAAACATAAATATATATATACAATATATAAATATAAATAATAACGAATAAATAATAATTAACTTACTTGAAGAGAAATCTCTTATGAAAGGTCATGTCTCTTATGAAAGGGCACTCCTGTGTGGATATATATACAACCATCATTTCTCATTTGTAATCATATCATTCATTTTTATACATTTATTCAATATATTATTATTTCATCTTAAATGGATTACTTTATATTCCATATATTTTAATTAATTTATGTGTGAACGAATTTTGCTCGTCTCGGACAAACACAAAAATATGTGATTCTTAAAAGGATTAAAGTACAAAAAAATGTTTAATTAAAAGATATATCACATAGAATTGATGCATCACACACAAAAAAAAAAAAAATGAATTTCAAGTGAGTACACCATTAGGACACCATAGAAAAATGGTTTTAACATTTATTCAATCAACTTATTGCAAATCAATTTTAAATAAATTTTAAAAATGGAATGCTTTTTTTTCCAATGAAAATTCCACATTATATTGATAATAATATAATTTTTTTACAAAAAATAGTTCTTCACTAACAAGATAACATCCCATATGGATAGTCCAATACGTAGAAAAATATCCATATAGACTAGATCAAAAGACCAAAAAACTGACTAGAACCTTAAACTTCTTCCAGGCGACAAAAAGACTACTAGCTGATCTAGGATCCTCTATCCAAGAGGAGAAAATAGACAAATACTAAGGCTTTCCCCCAAAGAGATACAATGACATAGAGAGACCTTGGAAAAAATACTACAAATTTATGAAAAGGGTAGGACCCTCATGGCCATCAGCCCAAAGGTTATAGACAATTCTCCCTCAGCTACTGAAAAGAGCCTTTTTTGAAAGGCAATCTGCTTGTTTGTTCTCTTCCTTGTATATGTGCGCAAAGATGATAGATCTGAAAAGCGAGTAGAGTTCATCTATTCTATCCTTCCATCCATCAATATTTTCCACCATTAGCGCACCTTTTCGATTGAGCCAATCGATGACTATCTTAGAGTCCCCCAAAACATGTAAATAGGAAACTGTGATTCTAGCTGCAAGAGTTATTGTAGCCCAAGATCCCATAAGTTCAGCTCTGGAATTTGTTCCTTTTCCGCAGTTTAGTATCCATCTATATTCTCTATGGTCATCAAGATTTATGACGCCACCAGTGCCACTAAGAAGACCATTTTTTCTGAGCAGCACCATCAAACCAAGCAAGAGTTTTATCTACAGGAAGAGATGTGGCAGTATACCTTGGAATATGATCTTTATGAAAATTCTTTGATACGCCCATAGCTCCTTGGGCTAGATAGACGATTATTTGCATTGAAGGCAACATTTATTCAAAGATGGACTTATTCATGTCTATCCAAATTTACCAGCATATATAGGCTGGGAGGGAAAGTGTATTAGAGTTCTGTAAAGCTCAATTTTGGAAACATTCAATCACCGATTTGTCGTTCCATCCAATGGCTAGGTTTAAAACCTTTTTAATTTCCTCCCAAACTGATAGAGTGAAGGAGCAATTTACAAATACATGTTTTGTAGATTCTCTTTTATTTTTTCACAGATTACATAATCCCCTTCCATCCTCTCTTCTATAATTTTTTCCAGGATAATATCTTGTTTTTAGCTAAAAGCCATATGAAGAGCTTTATCTTCAAAGGGAATTCCCACTTCCAAAGTTTTCTCCTCCAGCCACAGAGTTTGTGTTTCCACATTTTATTAGATAAAGCTTCATAAACATTTTTAACAGAGATATGGCCATACATATCACCCCCAGTCAAAATCAACTCATCATGTCTATCAACTAATGAAATATCGGATTCAATCAAGCTCTGCATGTAGCTATCCCATTACATTGCTAGATTCTCTTCCAGCCCCAACTCGTTACTACTAATCCATCTTGAACCTGTTGTGCTCCCAATCATCATCTGAATCGCTTGATATAAAAGATGGATATCCTTTCGTTTTAGTCAATTCACCAAATCCTGAGACAAAAAGGCGTCCTGTCCTAGGCCTAAAATCACATCCTTCTCGACTATAATTGAGTGTCCTGAGCCCGGATTCCATGCCATCCACTGAATAATGATTGACAAGGTGTTTCGTA
Organism: Picea engelmannii; assembly: GCA_009831015.1. Classification (NCBI taxonomy): domain Eukaryota; kingdom Viridiplantae; phylum Streptophyta; class Pinopsida; order Pinales; family Pinaceae; genus Picea; species Picea engelmannii. The sequence goes on from ML806866.1 coordinate 105,761, forward strand.
GATTTTTCCACGTCTGAGATCCATAAATATGGACCAAATCCATCGATCATAGCCAGGTCAGAACTGATCCATGCAGAAAGTATTTGTCCTTTAGAACCCTTTGCCAAATTCCTTGTTTCATTAGAGCTCTCCAAAAAGTGTTTGTAGCCAATGCTCTATGGAATAGAAAAATATTTCAATGGCCCCAACCTCCATAATTTTTGGGTCTTGCTATGGACTGTCAACTGCTTAAATGATACCTATGCTTGAAATTATTGTTTGACCAGAGGAAAGAGATGCTCATCTTACGAATTCTATGAAGAGAAACAATCAAAATATGAGCAAGGGCCATCCAATAGATAGGTTGGCTCTCTAAGACCGCCTTTATCAAAACAAATCATCCCCCAAGGGACAACCATCTGTTACTCCAATGAGTTATCTTGGACTCGAATTTGTCGATTAGCCATTGCCAATCCTCTGATTTATAACTATGTGGTTTCAACACATACCCCAGATATTTGAAACCCAAAGCAAGTTCTTTACAAGAAAAGAGAAGAATATCTTGTATAGACTTGAGAGTTTCCAGAAGTACCCCCGAGTGTAGAAAGACAAACTTCTGAGCATTGATCATAAGGCCCGATGCAGGACGGAAATTTTGAAGAATATATTGAATTTCTCCCACTCCACCGGGGACTCTCTAGTCATAATTAGAATATCATCAACAAATAAAAGATGAAGAACTTTAATCAATCTGGAGACCTTAATTATAGAGATAGTACCTTCATCTTTTTCTTTTTTAAGAGAAAGACTAAGAACTTCCATAACCATGATGAAAAGAAGAGGCGACAGCAGGCATCCTTGTCTAAGTCCTCTGTTGCTTTTAAAAAAATTGGAAGCCTCCCCATTAATCAAAATAGAATAAGTAGTAGAGGAACCACAAGCCATAATCCAATTGCTAGTTGGAATACCAAATCCACACTGAAGCAGAATTAACCTTAGATAATCCCAATTGGTACAATCATAAGCCTTTTTTAAATCGAGTTTCAGAATTATGGCTTGAAGTTTTTTACTTTTAATACTATGTAAACACTCTTGGGCAGTGTCGATAGCATCAAGAATTTTCCTACCTTTAAGAAAACCCAACTTCTCTTTTGATAATGATCTCGACAGAATTGATCTAATTCTCTTAGCAATCACTTTTGCAATTATCTTGTAGCATAAATTGCATAAAGCTATTGGCCAAAACCACTGAATGATGAGGGATTATTCACTTTGGGAATCAAGGCCAGAAAATTTGAGTTAATCGAACTAATAACCTCCCCTCTAATTCTAGTTTCTTCAACTATATCTAATAAATCTTGTCCAACCAACTCGAAGAAGGATAAGAAGAACTCCATAGTCCATCCATCTGGACCAGGACTTTTGTCCTTAGCAAATCCCCTTAGAATCTCATAAATTTCATCCTTTGTAACAACCTTTTCCAACAAGAGTAATTCATCCTCCTACACAAAACTAGGGAACAACCTGACAGAGTTGATTTGATATACAATAGAGTTATGGCTAGTATCACTAAAGAGAGTTTTAAAAAAAATTAATGCTTGAATCTTGATGGCTTGTTGCCCCATGTGTATGCCCCCTGTTGCATCATTAATCTCCCAGATAAATTTTTTGTTTTGCCTATAGCTAGCAAAACGGTGAAAGAACTTGGTGTTCTTATCACCACTTTTAATCCATATAGCTCTACTTTTTTGTCGCCATTGTTCTTCCTCTGCCAGCAATAACTTCTTTTTCTCTGCTTCAAGTTTGAACAATGTTTGACCAATGTTTTTTGTACAGTTTCCTTGAATCATCAGTTCATAATTTCTTTCGAGAGCCTCTTCAATCTTGTTCAGGTCCAATATATCCTAAAGATGCTTCTCCTTAGCCCATTGTTTGACTCACATTTTTAAAGAAGTGAGTTTCCCCACCAGTCTTCATTGTGCACCTATAATATGATGAAGACATGGATCATTCCAAACATCCTTTACCATCTCCACAAAAGACTCCTCTCCAATCCAAATAGGGTTTAGTTTGAATGGATAAGCAATTGCCGACATCCCCACACCAAACTCAAGGAAAATCGGAGCGTGGTCAGACAAGAAAGGAAATTGAACCTAAGTCTTATACCTCTGAGTTGAAGCAATGGGATCCTCAGCTACATAAATCATGTCGATCCTTTTTTCAATACTGGCATCCCCTGATTGGTCGTTCCTCCATGTAGGCACAATCTTTGTAGGATCAACATCCACTAAAGAGTTTAAAAAAAAAACGATTTGAAAAAACCTGCCAAAGAGTCTTGTAACGTTGAATGCCCCCAAACCTCCGCAAAAGAGGTAGTAAAATTAAAATATCTAGCTATAATGAGATCCTTTTGAGTTAATATACCTATAGCATCCACCAAAACCCAGAAATATTTTTGGTCCTGACAGGGTCCATAAACATTTAGAAGCGATAGCTTTCTGTTATCCATTAGGGAGTATCCTGACAAAAGAATACCACCAGTACTTAGAAAGGGATCTAGAGAAAATAATTTTGGATCCCAAGAAGTAATTAATCCACCAGATGTCCCCATATCACTAACAACACATATCATCCAATCAGGTTGGAGCTTATTCATAAAAAACCTTGCATTATCCACGGTCACCATAGTTTCTTGTAAGAAGATAACATTAGGAGAATTTTTTGTCAACAGTCTATGAGGGGAAGCTTTTTTCAGGGGTCCTCCTACCCCTCTGATATTGAGGGAAACTAAGATCATGATTTAGCCCTTGCCAGGTATTTTAATCCTCTAAGCGCCCCAAGATCGGTAGTAGTATTAGTAACAGTAAGTGGAATGGTGTTGGTAGACCCCGCCTTCCTACGGGCACTTCTTGTTTTGATTGAGGAGACTTCGTACCCCAATCCCCTTGACCACGCTGGATCAATAACAACATGGGGTCCCTTCCCTTGACTATCAATAGATGTCCCTATAGCAGACGACCTAACCACGGGAGTAGAACCCAAGAAGGTCAGAATTGATAAAGAGTTAGAAGCCCTATGCATGGAAGGAATTAAGTCTGTTAACATTCTATCCAGGGAACTATCACTGAGAGCTAGTTCAACAAAATTGGAAGCATTAGAAGTATCCACCTCTATCCCAATATGACTAAAAGAAAGGTGTGTTACCACCTCAATAGGTGAAAACTCACAAGGACTCGGAGAACTATCCCCGTCCACAGCCAAAATCACAGGATTAGTGTACAAATTCTTTTCATTTTCTAGAACCGACCTTTTAGACTGGTATGGAAAAAGAATAGAATTTAAGAAGCCACGCTCCCAAGCCGATAACAAAAAGCATAGTTTAGGACAAAAATGCTTCAACTTACTGACAAAAGTCATGTCCAAAGCTGCAGGACTTTCCTCAGAGCAGAGTCCTAGATAATCCAATGAAACATCAACATCCCCCCGCGGAGTGACATTGTCACCAAGTAAATAATCTACTAAGCCATCATCTGACAAGGAACCATAGATGTTTGGACACTCCTTTCGCAAATGACTGGTCCTCTTGTAAAGAGAGCAGCGAAATGACAGACCCAAGTAGTCCAAACGTTGTACAAACAAAAGACCCCGCCATTTAATCTCAAGAAGTTCCAGAAGTCCTTCATAGATACCAGCTTCAACAAGCACTTTTTCCATTATTTTATTCAAAGAAATCAATTCTGCATCATCTATTTTTAGGAAGCGCCCAATGGCATTCCCAACCGCTTTCAGATCTTTAAAGTTCCACAATTGTAATGGGAGGCTCAGGAGGGGCACCCAAATATGTTGAATGCTGAAATATTTCGTTGCAAGATTAAAGCTTAGACACCACCTTTTCAACATTAAAATCCCCCCATCGAAACTCCAAAACTTATTTAGTACCAGTTCAGAATCCTCCAGACATTTGAATACAAAGCTCGACCAACCTCTAGGAAACAAAATCACCTCCGGGGTATATCCTAACAAGGGTAACCAGTTCTTAAGCACCCACTTTTCCATAGAAGTGACACAATGCGAATGATATGCAATTCTTCCTACTAAAGCATAGAGCGCCAAATTACAAGATTCTTCAAGGCCTATATCCATACCCATAACCAACTTCTGTTTTGTATGTTTTGGCTTCCACACCTTCACTGTGTGTTTTTCTCGGCTCCTATGCTCTATTCGGCCACCTCTACCATCATCCAAACCTTTATCAACCTTGGAACCCTTCGAAAAACCCTTCGACAACCCTCCTAACCCCTGCGTCTTCTCAGCAAAATGAGAGACCACAGAAGGACCGATAGTATGCTCTGCAACTTCTTGCAAAGAACAAAAATTCGAGGTGTTTACAAACTGTTGCAAAGGATGTGGCTCATAAGGAAGAGTAGTAGGTAAGGCTCTCGCATTCAACTCAACATTAAAATGCTCGTCATGGTGACATACTGAGTTAATAACTCCACTAGATGCATCCACCAAGGCGAATAACCCTGCCCTCTCCCAATGCTCCTCGTCAGCCGCACTCATGAGTGTGTTGACTTCACTATCCATTTTGAAGCACACTTGGAAGCCACAAAAAGCTCCACCGATGTAAGCAGTTATGAAACATGAATAATGCAATCTCGTCAGAGTTAAGGAATACCAGGAAATGGGAGGAAGGTAATGAGTGACAAGACAAGAACCAGAATCGTAGTCAGAGAGCCTTCTAGATGGATTACACCTCCTCCACTACACTAAGAACTGTAACCGAAGAGACTCTCAGGATTTAATAAATGTGTACCATGAACAATAAAAACTCTTGCCCACTCCCAACGTCGCCATAAGTAGAGCTCGCGTAAGCATCCCATCTGTCAACTTGCCTTACCCTACCAACTACTATTTCCGCATCCATTGAACTCTAGTTCTATACTTCAAAGAGCCTAAACTAAGGAAGTATTCAAGCTCCCCAAACCTATTGCGTCATTGCCATGAAACCTGCAAACTCTAGTTTCCTTCAGGATTTGAAAATCGTCTTCTCGCTCTTTTTTTCCAATAAAAATATAATACTTGGAAAAAAAAAATAATCTCAACATCTAAATTTATTTTTTATGATTAACCCATCTAATATTTAGTTATAATGATCATACACTTAAACTTACCCTATATATATGACTACCTTACCCTCACCTAACATGTATTTAAAGAAACCTTATCATCTTTATAAAAAATGAGAGTACAAATGCACAATTTGAAGTGATGTATACAGTAAAGATGATATTTTTAGTAATGCCTCACCAAATATATATCCAAACCTTGCACCCTTTGGGAAGATGATAGAAAAATGCTCAGTCAAAAATGATGTAATAAATATCTATCCAAAAAAACCTTGCACCCTGTGGGAAGATGAGAGAAAAATGCTCAATCAAAAATGATGTAATAAAGATAAATCTTCCAATAATGCCATTGATATTGATGGTGTTTATATGGTCCAAAACACTTTCTATAGATAATAGTGTGATGATGTGTATGTTCCAAAACTCTTTATCATGTTTATAATTATTTGATAAAATGTGATAATCAAAATGTAATATATTTAAAGTAGGTAAAAAAAAATTGTTAATAATATTTTTGATGAAAATGTAATATACAGTTTAAAAGTTTAAAAGTGATGTAGTTAAAAAATAAAATTAATAGTATTTTTTATGATGTATATATGATTTAATTTTTTAATAATATTGTTCAGAGTATATATATGTTTGAGAATATATTTTTAAATGATATTTTCTTTATAATAATAATAATAATCTAATTTAAACATTAAATTAATATATAAAATCTTCTTATTTATAAAACATATCCTTATATATTTTGATTTCAATTTTTATCTCTAATAATAAATACAAAAATATCTATAAAAAACATTTTCAACCATATACACACCATCAACCCCATTATTAAAACATATACACACCATCAACCCCATTATTAATACACACCACTTTCGATTGAACATTGCATTTTGATGGTCAAATGCCTTACAATGAACCATCTAAAAAGGAAAGAGATTGTTTTGTCCCAAACCTTTTGATATGTAATAATCATTAATATACCATGGTGTTCTGTCATAAAGTTGTTGCAAATCACTTCGAAGAGTGGAATAATTTATTGAGAATATTATGACTTGTTCTCATTATGGGAAAGAGCCAAAAGTCCAACCAATTTCATTAAGTGCGAAAGGAATGGTTAGCGCGGAAAATAACTTTAGGATGAGGTTGGGGTTGAGAAAAGGAATGGTGGGCGTGGAAAATAACTTTAGGATGAGGTTGGGTTGCTTCATTAAATTATGAAAAGAAAGCATATCAAAATATCTCTCGGAAAAGTGGAAATATTAAATATGGAAAATTTTTATTATTAAATATTAAATATGGAAAAAAAATTATTATTAAATATTAAATATAAAAAAATCCTATGGGAAGAGTTTGTGATTCTATTCATTACCTATTTATCAATTTAGGTATTTCACATGACATTGACTTTGTAATCATTTATCTTTTAATTTAAACATTTTTATAATATTTGTAATAAGAAATTTTACACATAACACTGAGTTTGTAATCATTTATCTTTTAATTTAGATATCCTTGTAACATTTTAAAAAAAATAATGTAAATATTTAGTTAATCGATTTCATTTTTATGATTGGTGGATTTCATATCGTGATAATTATGGGATAATATGGATCAATTATATAATTTAAATGGTTGTGGTCAATGTTATTGGGATCCCATATGATATTGAGTTTGTAATTACTTACTTATCAATTTAGACATTCTTATGACATTTTTAACAAAAAATTGTAATTATTTTTATGATTGGTGGATTTCATATTGTTATAATTGTGGGATAATATAGATCACTTATATCAATTAAAATGGTGGTAGTCAATGTTATTGGTTGTCTCACATGACATTGAGTTTGTAATCACTTATCTATCAATTTAGACATCCCCATGACATTTTTAATCAGAAATTGCAATCGCCTCCAAGTCAAGGAGAGTAATCAACTTCAAAAGAATGCATAAATATTTAGCCAATCCATTTCATTTTTATGATTGATGGATTTCATATTGTTATAATTGTGGGATAATGTGGATCACTTATATCATTTAAATGGTTGTGGTCGATGTGATTGGGTATTCCACATAACATTGAGTTTATAATCACTTATCTATCAATTTAGACATCCCTGTGACATTTTTAACAAGAAATTATAATTGCCTCCAAGTCAAGGAGAGCAATCAACTTCGAAAGAGAGTGTAAATATTTAGTCAATCGATTTCATTTTTATGATTGATGGATTTCATATTGTTATAATTGTGGGATAATATGGATCACTTATATTGTTTAAATGGTTGTGGTCAATGTTATTGGGTATTTACTTACTTCTATGTTTGTTAGTTTAATTGATTGTTGTCAATGTCAATTTAATTGGTCGTTCTCAATGTTGTTGAATATTTTGTTAATTCCATGTTGATATGTAACCATTTGCATCTTTTATTGTTGTCAATGTTAGTTTAATTGGTTGTTGTCAATGTTGTTGACTATTTCGCTAACTCCATGTTGATAGGTAACTGTTTGCATGAGATGCATGAAGATAGATTTTTCTTTAAAAAAATTGAACCATCTAAAAAGAACTATAGAAATTGAACTTAACATATTTCTTATAATAATTTAAAATTTGAATCCTCGATCAGGGTGCCACATGGTGATAATCATGACCACGCGATGCATCTGAAGCAAGCTCAAATAGATGACACATGGCAAGTCTGATGAGATGAGGGTAACAAAAGAGGAGGTTGACATTTACCTTGGCTTGTCGTCCATCCTTGATGATGGCTTTGGTTCTTCTATAGATATTTAATTCTATTACCATCGTCATTACAAAAGCACATGATGAGTTTTGGGTGTTAGTTAATTTGTGTACGATTGCAATAATGCATTAGGAAGGCAGTGTGGTATTTTTTCTAAGCCCGCATGCAACGTCGGGTTTCCTGTCAAGTTTTATATCGACAAGGTATTGGTTGTGACTCTCACCATTGTTTGGATGTGTGGTGGAGTTGGTGTTCAAGAACAGGGTAATTCGTAGAGGAATTGGAAAGGAACTTGTCGAGAACCACTAAGAGAGGAGGTTGAAATCTTGGTGCCTTGAGATTGGTTTAGTGTAGATGGGTTTTAGTTGACATGAAGATAGAGGGGAAACACAAGCATGAGAAAGGGGAAAGTAATCGTAGCAAGGGTAGACCATAGGTTGTAGAGCAGAGGAAATAACAAAGGAAGCAACAAAGACTTATCACAAAGGTTTCTTAGAGGAAGTGAAGATGGAGGTGGAGAGAATTTAAAGTAGGGTTCGTGAGCACTATGGCATAACCTCCAATTCTCAAGTAGAGGAGGAAATTATACAATGGGTTTGTGATACATACTTCTCACAGAGTAGGGAGACCAAATTCTCGAGGATGCTTGAAACGCACTAGCACATGAAATCTTCATATCCATACTAGTGAAAGAGAGAGTAGCTCAATAAAAGGTGGCCCTCAACATGTTGGACCAACTAGAGGAGAAGAAAGATAATTTAGGTCACTAGTATGACCATTTTATCATTGAAATTAGGACGATGGCCATAAAAAGAAGGAAAGTAGAGGGAAATAGGCACCCTGTGATTATGACTAACCCTTGAAAGGTCATTCTATTCATCTTCATCAACCTTAACCCAAACTTTAATAATCAACCTTAATCATTTAAAATAAAATTATAACATTGTTATGTTTTATCATCCCAATAAATAAATACTTCAATCCTACTACTCATTTTGGTGGTCATATATTTTTAAATATCAAAATATAATATCAATCATAATATGAAACAC
>ML806867.1:11812-25394 GCA_009831015.1 Picea engelmannii
TTATCTAGGGGCTTTGACTGCTTGGTCATAGACCAAGAATCAACCCATGCCATATGCATGGGTACCCTGGACTTTTCCAGGGGCCCTAGGCTTATCTAGGGGCTTTGACTGCTTGGTCATAGACCAAGAACCCCAGTCGTATATTGGGGACCCTCTCAGGTGTCTTCACTGCTCGGTTATTCACCAAGAACCCCAGTTGTATACTGGGGGGCCTCATAAGGGTCTTTTCCACCATGGTACAAGACCATGGATCAACCCATGCCTCAGGCATGGGTACCCTGGACATTTCCAGGGGCCCTAGACATATCTAGGGGCTTACCTGCTTAGTCTCAGAGTAAGAACCCCAGTCATATACCGAGGGCCCTAAGAAGGGTCTTTTGCCATGGCACTGACTGTTTGGTCCCAGACCAAATACCCCAGGAGTGCACTGGGGGCCCTAGATCTCGTCTAGGGTCTTAGCCATCCTCCAGGAGAATGGCTCTCGCAGCTGCTTATAAATTTAACAGCTAGAACTTACTGTTGTAGCAAATGTTTGCTACAGCCATAAGGCTGTTACAAATCTTGCTGATAACTCTAACTAACAGCCCTCTAATTGCTATCAAAGTCTTGTTTTAATCATTGGAATTTTATTTACTCATTGTTGGCTTTGTTTCCAATATCTTGCACTTGATTTTGATGGTATAATTTGCAGCTCTTCTTATCATTTATTGCCGATATATATATTTCCATACTGCTGCAATTTGGGACAAGAAGGTTTCTTGTTGCATTCTCATTGGTTTTGAGGCTTCTATTACTATATATTGTCTTGTTCCGGGTAGGTTTGACATTGTTTTGCAGGTACACTACCTTGGCAACCACTCACCATCTCACAAGACTCATTCTTAAGCCTTCTTACCACCCTTGACTTTGACCTATAGGGGCATCCTTCATCTCTTTTCACTTTCCATCGCAATCCCCCTAGAGTCACCCAAGATTCCCCCTTGTGGTGATTCTATCATCACTAAAGTGAGGGGGAGTGTTTATCTAAGGTGACAGTGGGTAAATACTCCCATAGTTGTCACACCTTTGTGGTCTGGGTTGGGTTTTGCCCAAACTACAATCTATGTGATAACAATTACTACTGAAAATTACTTTTAATTTTGCTGAAATAATATCTATACTATTAGAGATCATTTATTTTTACTGCTGTAATATTTGGTTTCTGTTGATATTTCATATATTTCTTTCATTTTTTATCTCTTTCTTAGACATTTTCTTATTCTCTTGTGTTTGGGGATCTTGCTAAACTAACTCTTGATCTGAAAAGCCTCTTCTCTAGGCTTGAATCTTCTTCACTCCAAATCTGGAATTTGTCTTACCTGACCACCTCTTCTTCACTTTACTTATCCTTATCTTGGTGGTAGTGTTAGTAGTCGCCCCAGGGGACCTTAAACTTGATTGTGTCTTGCCTAAGGATCCTTGGAGGCTACTGGGGAAGCATCCCTTGTGTTAGATACTATTCCTTCACTAAAGAGGGGGAAGTTGTTGTCTAGGTGACAATGGTGACATCTTCCATGTTCCACTTGTCTTAGTGCTTTGTGAAGGCTTTGCATTTGGTGCTAGATTGTGTGGTAACAGGTACTACTCTATAACATATTTTTTATGCATAGAAATACTTATATTGACATGTATGTATCAGCTAAAGCCTGTGTTACCGGATCCACGGGGTCTAGACCTAGGATCTGCGAATCCCCGTTTCGGATCTGGATCTGGATCTGCCAAGGAGATGCCCAACAGTCGTTTCAAAATTTTTCGGAAACGGATCCTCACGCACGGAAACGGATCCCGACTTTTTGAAAAAGGATCCGACTGCCCCAAGGACCCCACACGCACGAATCTCGATTTTTTTGTCGGTTTTAGGGTCTTTTTGTTGCGGTTTCGGTTTTTAGGCTGGTTTTGAGAGAGCGTCCGCGCGGTTTAGGGTTTCTCCCTTTTGTTTAAAATAGCTCGACCCCACTCCACAAGACAACAACTGAGCCGACAGTCTACAACAATTGAGCCGACAGTCTCTTTGAAGTTTGAGCAGACGCGCAGGATTCGATAGGGATAGCCACTCAACGGAAAGGAGAGGGCAGCTACAGGTAGGTTAATTTACGGTTTTTTGTTTTTTTTATTTAAATTTTAAACATAAATTTGTTAAATTAATATATATAACAGTGTTATATATTTATATATAACACAACGGACTGTGTTATATATAAATATATAACACAGTATATATATATATATATATATATATATATATTGTATTTTCGTATTTTAAAATTTACTTACAGTATATAAATTCCTTACTTTAAAATTTACTTACAATATTTATATATTGTATTACAGTATTTTAAATTCCCTATACACATGTGATGTAGTGCTAAATGTGGAACCATCACAACAGAGTGAGGGGCCAACTAAAGATCCAAGATCTCCTTTATGGCAATATGTGGAAATCCTCGGCAAAGCTACCGGGGGTGGCTCATATAAATGGAGATGCAGTGAATGCAATAGCATCCAGAATGGCGCATACAATAGAGTGAAGGGCCATCTCATTGGGATGACTAACACAGGGGTGACGGCATATCCTGGTCCAAATGATGCAGATGGCAAACCTGGACTAGGTTTAAGTCCTGCAAAAATACCGTTTTATGCATCTTTGCAAAACGTTGTTGATAGGAGACATGCTAAAGGAAAGGTTCTCGTGCAAGGATCTGCAACTAAGCCTTCAATACCATCTAGACCAGCTGTCACAACTAATAAAAGGCCTACTTTGGGACATCTTCGAGCAACATTAAATAACCAAAGTAGAGAAGTAGCTGATGAACATGTAGCTCGTTGCCTCTATGCAAATGGGCTAGCATTCAATTTGGTGCACTCCCCTTATTGGCAACAAATGATTATGGCAGTCAATGAAGCGCCAAAAGGGTACAAGAGCCCTGGTTATGAAAAAATCCGCACCACTTTGTTGGCTTCAGAAAAACAATCTGTGGATAGACAGTTACAGTCATTCGAGAGACATGGATTGAAACAGGGATTTCCATTGTCTCTGATGGATGGAGAGACCAAAGAAACCGGCCTTTGATTAATATTATTGCAATATGCCCCCAAGGGGCAATGTTTTTAAAGGCTATTGATTCCAGCGGAGTGGAGAAAGATGCAACATTCATTTCCACAATTCTTATTGATGCAATAGAAAGTGTAGGGTCACATAATGTTGTCCAAGTAATCATGGACAATGCACAAGTTTGTAAAGTTGTAGGCTTAATTGTGGAGGGTCGATATGATCACATCTTTTGGACTCCATGTGCGGTGCATTCATTGAACCTTATGCTTGCCAAGATTGGCGAGATTGGGTGGATCAATGAAATATGTAGCATTAAAGGAGATCCAAGTGTTCATCACCAATCATTCCATGTCCCAAGCCATATATCGGGGTTTTGCAAAGTTGGAGCTACTCAAGGTACTCCATTTTTAATCAATATTATTTGTATTATGGTTTTTTAATTTTTAAATTCTAATTGTATTTGTTTTCTAATTTGGGATTTGACTTTTCAAAACTTGTAGGTTGTCGAAACCCGTTTTGCCTCCCACACTTTAGTCATAAAGAGGCTTGTGAAGGTTAGACAAGCATTGCAGGCGATGGTCATCGACCCTCTTTGGGAGTCGTGGAGAACTTCCTCCTTTGATAGAGGACATAAATCAAGTCTGCCATTCTTGATGATGCATGGTGGGACAAAGTCCAATACCTTCTGTGGTTTACAGAACCAATTTTGACCATGATCAGGACATTTGACACAGATATGCCTTGTTTGGGGGAAGTCTATGAAAGCATAGATAGTATGCTAGAGAGGATAAGGGGAATTATCAAAGCCAATGATGATGATCCCCTTGAACTATTTTACCCTGAAGTGAAGGACATAGTTAAAAGGTGGAACAAAATGACCACGCCATTACACCTTTTGGCCTATGCACTACACTCCAAGTATTATCATTTCAAAGTTTTGGCTTTACTAGGTAGAACAACGCCAAACGAGGATTCTGAAGTGGTATAGGGATATAAAACAGCTTTGAGGAAAATCTACAGGGATGTGGGAACTTTAATGGAATTACGTGAGGAATTTGGAGCATTTGTACAGTCCATTGGTAAATTTTCAGATCCACTAGCCATGGATGATTGGGGGCATATGGATCCTATTACATGGTGGGGCTTCCATGGTGGGGATAGCATTCATCTCTCAACTCTAGTGACAAGGTTGTTATCACAGGTTGCTAGTTCCTCATCAGCTGAGAGGAATTGGAGTACATATGGTTTCATCCATTCAGTGAAGAGAAACAGACTGGGAGCAAGGAAGGTTGAGGATCTTGTGTATGTTCATTCCAACCTTCGYCTTCTATCACATTCCAGTCCAAAGTATAAGAAGGGTCCAAGCAGAATGTGGGATGTGGAACCTGAGATCTCTGACTTAAACATGACACTTAATGCCATGACTCACCTCAACCTACTTGAGGATGTCCAACCACCAGTGCAGACTTCTGCTACAGCTTCCAACATTTCCAGACACCCCTCGTGTATTCATGATGTAGAGTTGCAATATGTAAATGATGAGGATGTAGACCCATTTCAGGATATGTAGTTGGACCTATTGTACACGATCATACTAGTAGAGTGTTCACTATTTTGTGATGAGACACTCAATTTTGTATTTACTATTACCCTTTTTATATGAGATGATGCATCATGATTTCAGTCTACACAATTTCAAATTATCTAATGATCTCAGTTCTAATGTTGTGATTCATGAATGGTTATGATTCTTTACTTTGAATATATTTTTAAATTTTTTTAAAATGTTATTATATTTTTTGTACGTGGCGTTTCCCAGCCGTATCCGGATCTTGGCTTTTCAAAAATCTGGTGAATCCGTATCCAGATCCGTATCTGTATCCATATCCTGGTAACATAGGCTAAAGCTAAGAATAACCCTGTATTTTCAGTCTGTAAAAAATCGATTGTTTCTTCCAGTTTTCCAAGACCCCATTTCCTGTTGTATGAAGGTAGTTCATGGTTCTCATTTGAAGTAGAAATCAAATTTCCATGGAACTTATTTAACTGCACTAACAATTTTATCTGTTGAAAATGGGATTCTACTGCCCACCTAACCCTTCTAAACCGAGCCTTGTCAAGTTTGTCAAATCCATGCCAACATCAAAGCTTGAGCTTGGATAAATTAATTTAAATATTTTAGGTACTACTATGCCATTCTTTTCCAGATTATCTTTTATCTTTGTTTCATTACTATTATGTTGATGTTCTCACAGGGGGAAGCTACTGGACACATACAGGTGGCTACATAAAGAGCCAGAACAGGACTGTGGGTATACGTGGTCAGGGAACCCCGTGGGGAAGTGAGTATATTTTTTTTCTTCCACCAATTTTGTTTGTGTTTGAGGTAGGTTATTGTTTTTATGAATTGAAACAAGAAAAATTGTTTAAAATTCACATAAGAAAACTAGTCTAGAGCAAAAATTTTAGTCTAAGTTCTGAACCTGTGACGTGAATATCTAAGATGAATCTTGTAACTTTGGCAGATATAGAGGCAAAAGGATGAGGATAGATTACTTTTTAATGTCTGAAACATTTAAAGATCGTATTGTTGCAAGCAACATACATGGACATGGAATCGAAATGGAAGGTGATGATTTTTGTTCCTTTAGTTTTATATATCCATGAGTTTTGATTGAGAGTGTCATAGTTTCTAGCTCTTAAATAACAATTGAAATTATCGGCTTTCTAGTTATAGTTTAACATTACTGTGCACTCTTTGGCAGGTTTCCTTGGAAGTGATCATTGTCCAATATCACTGGAGCTTTCACCTATGCAAGATGCATAATAATATGATGTAAAAGTGCAGAAATCTCGCCATATGGTATAGAATATATAAATCAATTTGAGAAAAAAAAAATTAACTTCCTTTTTAATATAAAATTTTCTGTCTTTAGCAATTGAGAATTCATAGCTACATTAAGAGGAGTGAAATTTGAGGCTACAAATCTAATCTTACCACATTGCATTATTTTCTGTATTTGCTCATTTTGGAAATAGCTCTCTTACCATGGCAGGTCATTTACTCTTTGCAGCTATAATTGTGTAAAATTTCCATACATAATATATTGGACGATAGCTCTTTAATTTCCTTAAATAATATTTTTTCAGTTTGTTAGTAATTTGATATACCAACTTCTTTACAGAAGTGAAACATCTTGAAGTGGGAATTGTTTTGCAGTTACTTAATTCCTTGATGTTAATTTGATATGCTATGTTTCCTTTTATAACTTATATTACTTTTTTCGCAGGTTAGCTTGCGTTTGGAATCCGTTGTCTTTTCGATATAGCATTGCATTCCTATGCTCTCTACAAATTATTGATCTTATTTTTGTGACAGTAGAATTCTGTTTGACCATATAAATTTCCTTTGGTTGGTATGGTTATAATTGTTTTAGTATGCCTCACTTATCAGTCATAACATATGAAAAAGTGTTTAGATGTCCTATTAGGAGTGGACATTATGTAGTGGACAATGTTTAACAAATTTCTTGATGTCAGCTATTTATTTTGTCTAATCTCCAACAAGATTAATGAATTTTCCACATATCATGAATCAGTGGGTTGCACATTATATAGTGGAAAATATTTAACAAATTTCTTGATGCCCGTTGTTTATTTTTTCTAATCTCCAACAAGATTAATGAATTTTCCACACATGATGAATCAATGGATTGCATAAAGTTATAGATTCATCATGGTTATATCTTCTCAACAAGTTGAATCCCTTCATTCCAAATATGCAATACTTTTTAATAGCAACTAATCCCAAGTTTAAAGTTCAAATAACATATATCAAAAGAGCAAATGAGATAACATTGAATGGAAAAAGATTTCATATATCACTAGGCGAAAATGAAGTTCATCGAAAAATTCTTAGGTACATTTCTCATTATTATATAACCAATTTACATAGTTTTTACAACAAAATAGGAGATGGCTATATAAGCCCAAGGGGTTAGCTCAATTAATTTTCACCAATATTGCTAGGAATTTGGCTAGTGTCATGCCAATAGGTGTTGGGTTCGAATCTCTTAGGTGAGGCACATTAGTATACATTGACAGGTTTATTAGGGATGTCATTCACAAATGTGGGGAAACATTCTGTTGGTTTCCCCGTGATATTTTTCTGGAAAAAAATAAAAACAAAGGTCAATACTTTGTTTTTTTTAATATAAGGCAATGTCTTAATTGTTTTATTATCAATAGGTAAATTTAATTGTAAGCATCATCATTGTTATCGCACAATTTGTAGCTAGGTCAAAAGGCTAGAGGATAGAGGCCAAACTGGCGTAACAGGAACCTACCCCACCCAATGTCACCACAATGGGGAGGTTCTTTCTATTTAGGGAGGTTAACCTAGGGGAGACGTCCCCGACAACCTGGAGTTTTGAAGAAGCCAAAATATAAAGGTCAAAGAAAAAGTTCCTCCTCACAGGTTACCACCAAGGTTAGATAGTTCGGCTAATCAGCCAATAAAGAAGTGTATGCCCAAATGAGAACACCTGCCTGAAACAAGACAATAGCAAAATAATATATGCAGGCTATAATTCAATGGGTTAGTACTTCATGTAACTATCTGACATCAATATGTAAGCAATGTAAAACAACAGATATTAATGAGATCAACGTTTTATCAATATAGCAATGGAAAATATCAATTCATCAATAACTATTGAGATGATGTAGCCAACAATTTATCTAATCAATCTTTTACTCAATAAATGCTTTCAACCATCATCTAATTGCTTATCATCAAAAGGCGTTGCGTCAAGATGGAATAACCAACTATGACGTCAACCTAGTTAGGGTTAGCTAGTTAGTTAGGGTTTCAAATTTAAAAGTTTTAAGAGGCTGTTTGAGCACTATCACTTCAACATTGTGGATATAAGATCAGTGCCTAGGGGTAGATGGAGTCAATTAAGGAGAGGACGCAAAGTTGAAGGGATAAAAGGCCAAGGACAAGAGGGAAGGGTTCTAGAGTGCTGCAATGGCAAGGCCCTGGAATCAAAACCCTAGGGGAAAGAGGCTCACTCCGGTGTTGCTTAAGCAAGGCCTTGTGCTCTTTCCTCCTTAGGTCAAACTTGGCAAAACGACTAGCATAAAAGATAAGTTAAAACAAGAGAGTGAGGTGAGGGAGAGTGTTGTAATGGCAAGGCTCTATCACCAAACCCTAGAAGATGGACGACCCTAGGTGTAGTTAACCTAGGCCTGGAACGTCCCCTCCTTAACCTTTAAAAATCATAGCTAGCACAAGGGAAAAAGTGAAAAGAGTGTAGCAAAGGCTAGGCTCTTCCTTCCTTTTTCAATGGCTAAATATTTCTCTTTTAGGAGACATGAAACAAGGACCTACTTGTGTGCTTGTCACCTAGGGTTTTAAATTAACAAATTTATAATAAATGCAAGAATACAAGCCTACAAACATTCAATTAAGAAGTTTTGCAGAAAATACACTTACATATCATGAAGAAATAGCATTGTAAACCCCAGTTGTAAACCTTCCTTCAAGAGAAATGCCAAATATTCCAAGAAAATCCTTCCATCAACAAGTGCGCCTCACTTTAAAAGACCAAATACCCAACAAGGGCACAAAAATCAGACCTCACAAGAGAGTGAGTTATGTGCTATTGTCAAAATGAGGGAAAAACTCCTCAATATATAGTGTATCATGACCTCTAATTAAAATTAGGTCATTAAAAATAGTCGACAAGGCTACAAGACAAAATCATATTGTTTTTACATTAAATTGTTAAATCAAAGCCCTAAATGAGCATAAGCAAGACGTCAAGCCCTACTGAGGGAGATGTTAGCCCCTTTTAGGGCAAAATCCAGGACAAATGACAAAACGTTGGCCCTCTTTGGGCCTCCAAACCCTACCACACGTGCCAACTGCCCTGTCAGACTGCCACACTGTCAAGATGACGTCAATGGCTCCTAGGTGACGTCCTGGGCCATCAAAGGGAGACGTTCCACCTGAAGTGGGTCAACCCCCCTGGGTTGGGCTTAGCCAAAGTGTCCCAGATGGAATGTCCTTCTTCTCAGGTGCAAAAGCTCAATCAAGCACTATCCTGTCTCTGCCCCTGAGGGGGTCCCAACAACCATCTTATGGGCTTTTCAGCCCCATGGAGGTCTGAACTAATCATCTCTCCATGTGTACCGGTCCAACTAGTACCTGTCCGTCAGGCATGGTCCTGCACATCAAAAACTTCGCCCTCCATGGGCTCATTAGTCACAGGGATCATAGCAATGTTAATCATGTTTCATCATTAAGGTTATCAAACATATGCATAAAAACCTTGATATATCATTCAATAGCTCAAAGATATTACAAAGACCTACTATACAGAGCCGAAGAAAAAGACAAAATACCCTATTGGGCTAGTATCAATAAGGAAAGGAAAGTCTCCAAGTGGTATCATCCAAGCCATGTAAAATGAGGTGATGTGGTCAAAGGATGTCCAGACATACGGGTAGAGTGAGAGACGGGGATGCATGATATTACCTATGGGTGCCTTTGTAGAAGGCGAGCTGTACCTGTCATGGATGCAATTCTTTCCAAGCCCTTTATTGTCTTTATTCTTCTTTCTTTATTTGTTTTTTATTTATTTTTTATTTCAAGGACTAACTAGAGGACACTGCCTTGGCGTGGTGACCAGAGCTGACAGTGTTACCCACAAGCACTTTCATAGAGATGATAAGGCTAGCTCGTGATGAGACCCCTTTTCCCTTGGCCATGCAACCAAAGGTCACTGCCCTGGCGTGGTAATTAGATAGTGGCAATGTCATATTGTTAGGTACCCATGAACATAATACGTTGGCTCGTGATGAGACCCCCTATCCTCTTGGCTAGGTCTTGCTTTGGTTATTTTTCTTTAGGTCCCTCATGTTTCTTGCTAAGAGGCTTTTTATTGCTTTCTCGAGGATCCCTAGGCGAGGCATCTCTAGGTTTCAGTTTTTATGGCTTTTTATCTTTTACCAGTTGTTTTTACCTTCTGGGCCTTTAGCCCCTTCTTCCCATGAGATAAGGTGCAACCCCACAAACAGATCATCCTAATGCTCGGACTAGGGGAATGGGATAGATGAGTGGGAGATAGGATGTAAAAGTGATGATATGATGGGAGCGGACGATGGCTCTTCAGAAATCCCCTCTGTGGCAAACCAAAACCTACGAGTACAGGCTTGCTAGGACACTTTGTTAATCACCCAAACCATGGTCAAGTGGGTTAATGTAATATCCATGCAGTTGTCAGAAATAAAAGGAGTTTGATGCATATATCTAAAGGTTATAATGATAAAAAAATGACACATACCATGATATCTGGACCAATTACCTCATGGAGCAAGAGTATTCTCTGATACAAGACCAGGCCGATGGTGATGGATGTTGCTGCTGCTGACAAGACAAGTCTGATGAAAGAAGAGAAGGATGGGCCCTCTAGGGCTATGCTCAAGTCAATCCTGCTCTCGGTACTCCATGTCTAAGACCTGTGGGCCTCGAGACATGATCTCCTAGTTATCTCATGAAATCGGGGATAACATCTGGCTCCAACTCGGGGACATGTGTTCACCGTAGAGCACATGAGAACCTCAACATCTCTGGCATAACTTGTAGACTTGCTCAACTCAAAAAGGGCATCAATAACAAAGATGGGGGTGGTATTGCCACCTCGCATATATAGATACAAAAAATAATCAACAATGCAAAGAAAATACTTACCTACACTTACCTTTGGCTGGATGTTTGGTGTAGTCAAATAACCAATGAAGTCAATCCAGCAATGTCCCACAATACATGCCTTTGTGCTTCATCATAAATTAGAACAGTGACAAATCAAGCACAAAAATGACGTGGGTTAGAGCATATATCATATCGTCGGCAACCATAAAGTCTAACTCATGGAGGCGGGCGGGAGGGATAAAATCCTGCCAAGTCCATCTCTGAGGGAAATTCTCAATCCACTTCAATCAAAGGTCATGAGGAGTGCAATGTCCAGAAAACTGATTCAAAGGGCCTACCAACATGCCACCTAGGGCATCCTCACGTTCTGAAGTCAATGAAGGGTTCGACAAAGATCTAGGAGACGACTAGCAAACTACCAAGGGGAAGTTGAAAAAATGGGATAACTGACTCAAAATTGCAGTGTCCAACCGACCCTTGGAGTCTAGGGTTTGCCTAAGAGATAGCTCAACATAAAAAATGCACTTCCCTACTACACCTTCAATTGACAAGCACGGTAAAGTAATAACAAGTGGCTGGAGTAAAAAGTCATGAAAAACCTCTTTTAGGCAAACAATGTTCTTACTTGTATCAAAATCTGAGCAGAGTGGTGATTGATGATCATTTTCATAGAATAAATCCAAATGCTCAGAGGAATAGTCATCAAAGTCCTCAAGGTATGACCGAAAATCATCGAGAGAACAAGGTACTAGGTCATCCTTGGGTTTTTGAAGAGTATGGGTAAAAATTTCATCTCCTTGTTGCAACTGGTCAAAAGTAACCTGTTGTGATATTTGTAAAGGCAACGCTTGGAGATGACTTTCAATGTCATAGATGGGACCCATGTCATAACCAACTATATCCCACCTACATCTCCCAACATGTATGAATTTCGCAAAATCATCAACAAAGTCATAACATGAAGGGATTAAAACATCTGACACTTCATTCCCCTCCTCCTCATTTCCTTCATCATAAAGTAAAGCATTATCAAAAACTAGGGGAGGAGGGTAACTTATTGTTTCTTCTTGCGCAGGAACTTCAAGGACTTTGGTGTTTTCAACATGCATTACGGTCTCATCCTCAGGAATCACCCCTTCTTCTTCAGTTATGCAGCATGGAACGTCTAATTCTTTCGGGAATTCCATTCCTCATTCATCTGAAACATGTGACAAGGTGTCATCGGAATCTTGAAATGGAAAGCAACTAACATCATCTTCCTTTTGTTGTGCAGGAGGAACAGGCTCATGGATTGCTTTGTCAGAGGGAGGGGCACATGTTGATACTTCATCACTTGGCTCAAGTTTTGTTTCCTCGGCCATGTCTTCAGCAATCCCACGTTGAATGATGGTTTGTTCCCCTTCTTCTTGGATATCGTCAATAAAGTTTTCATGGGCAAACAAACTTCCCATATTAAAATCACCTGAAGTAAAAAGGTCTTTTATCCTGGATAAGGAGACGTTCTGTTCAATTCTTTTAGCCATGCCATAAGCATCATCGAGCGTGTTTGGGATCTTTTTACTAAGGGGCAAACCTAGGTGTGCCAGGAGCACACGAGTATATAGATGGACAATGTACTTGTTTTCAAGAAGATGGCCCTCAGAAATCTGATATAGAGTGCGCTCAAACCTAATCTGCAAGTTCCAGAGGGTTTCATTCTCATCTTGTCTTATATGCTCAACATTTTTTAGTAGTACTAAGATGTCTTCTAACTGAATACCCCATTCTTCGAGAAAGATTTTTTCCAACTGTTTCATAGAGGTGATGCTAGCACTAGGAAGGTTATCATACCACTTTCTATCATTTCCACGAAGAGTGGTGGAGAAAAGTTTCATCACTACATCTTCAGCATCATCATCGACAGGGTGGAGTCTAAAGTAAGAATAAAATTCATCCATATGAAAGTCGGCTCTTTCCCCATCGCCACCAGTGAATCTAGGGAGCCATTTCTTGGATATTGGGGGCATTTGTCTCGGGTATCGTGGGATTTTTCTCATGTCTAAAGGCTTGTAGTTCCCGGGATCCCATTGTGAAGTCATTGTTGGCTTCGTCATCAGTGGAGTTGCAAGATAATTTTCTTGAAACTATCAAAGGAAAGGGAAAATACCCTAATGGAGTTGCCAGGTAAGCTTGTACAAGAAAGTCTCTAAGGCAAGGCTTACCAAAAAGATTTGTCGTTTGAGGAGAATTGACTTGGTGTTCTCCGGCAACGGCACCAAAATATTATCGCACAGTTTGTAGCTAGGTCAAAAGGCTAGAGGATAAAGGCCAAACTGGCGTAACAGGAACCTACCCCACCCAATGTCACCACAATGGGGAGGTTCTTTCTATTTAGGGAGGTTTACCCAGGGGAGACGTCCCCAACAACCTGAGGTTTTGAAGAGGCCAAAGTATAAAGGTCAAAGCAAAAGTTCCTCCTCACAAGTTACCACCAAGGTCAGATAGTCTGGCTAATCAGCCAATAAAGAAGTGTATGCCCAAATGAGAACACCTGCCTGGAACAAGACAATAGCAAAATAATATAAGCAGTCTATAATTCAGTGGGTTAGTACTTCATGTAACTATCTGACATCAATATGTAAGCAATGTAAAACAACAGATATTAATGCGATCAACGTTTTATCAATATAGCAATGGAAAATATCAATTCATTAATAACTATTGAGATGATGTAGCCAACAATGTATTTAATCAATCTTTTACTCAATAAATGCTTTCAACCATCATCTAATTGC